>VXAB01005794.1:89441-112369 GCA_013399175.1 Odontophorus gujanensis | reverse complement strand
TTTATACCAATAACAATGTTACTAATTCCACAAGATATGGGCATTATTTCCATAGGGATGAGACTAGAACTAGCTCTTATGCATGAAAATATAATTAAGAAATGAATTCACAATTAGCTTAGAAAACATCCAAGAACTCTAAATATGTTAAAATCAGTAACACTGAAATACCAAGTAAATCCAACATCATTGTATGCTCCCTTGAGTCAAGCCTACAGAATTNTTTATACCAATAACAATGTTACTAATTCCACAAGATATGGGCATTATTTCCATAGGGATGAGACTAGAACTAGCTCTTATGCATGAAAATATAATTAAGAAATGAATTCACAATTAGCTTAGAAAACATCCAAGAACTCTAAATATGTTAAAATCAGTAACACTGAAATACCAAGTAAATCCAAGATCATTGTATGCTCCCTTGAGTCAAGCCTACAGAATTATGGAACGTGTGTTCTCACAAGAATTCAAATACATTAATTACTGAATAAATACAAAAGGAAAAAGGTTTCAATAGCCTAATTTTACTAAAAATCAAACATTATTTTCTATATGCATTCAGAAGTACCACTCTTGTTTATTACAATTCATTGCCATGTACTGTATATCATACATAATTCTGGGTTATTAAATTCCTGAAGCATGCAATACAATGAACTTAATGGATTTTATGCAAATCATTATATAACAAAATAAGAACAGATGGTGTTCATTACATCAGAATCTTTCTATAAGAGTTTCATATTTTGTGTAAATTAAACAAAACATAAAGATACCTCCATGGCACCCTACTTATTTTAATTTATTATGCCCCACTGTTTTTCTTGCTATTTTCCTATTCCTTTGTACAGTATTAAATAAAATATATGCATTAATGTTCCTCAGATATTAGGTAGTTTACTATTTCTGAACTGTGCTGTGAACCTATATAGATATTTGTTTATTCCTATTTCTCTATCAGAAGAAAATCTATTGCTATCTATAGAGTATGTAATTCATCTCATGCAATTGCCTAGAGGTGAAAAAACAAGATTTACGTGGGGAATCATAAACTAGTATCTTTTAAGCTCAATTTATATATGAGTCTGCAACATATTTCCCTTAAAATTCATTCAGTTTACATTCTCCCTGCAGTCATCAGTATCAAAAGAACCATTCAGGCTAAAAGTAGTTACGAAAAGAAACGAACAAACAAACAAACAAAACATATCAGAAATACTGAACCAAGAAAAATAGAAACAATATAACTTCCTTCCATCCAAGAGATTGTTGCAGCATATTGAAAGGTGGTGTCTCTTATTAAAATGTAAAGCAAACTTCATCTGTGGGAGCAAATATTCCAAAATAGTCTGCTATATATCCATGACTTTGATCTTGCACAATAATTTATTATTTTAGAAATAAACCGTTAATGAAGCGTGAAACAGTCTATAAAAAACTATATTAAAATACTATTCTAAGTATTTCTAAATAAAAATCTATGTATTTAATAAGTACCTAAATTTAAAGAAGATTGATTTCCTAAAGAGATAACAGGGATTCATTGCCAAAAGTTAACATTCTATTCATTACTGAAGACAAAACATCATATTTTCCTATACTTTCTCAAGGTGGTGACAAATTCTTATTGACTTCAGCAAAGATAGACTGTGAAAACTTTTGAAGATTCCGCTTCTGTTTCACTGCATAATAATTATTTTATATTTTCCATTGAGTACCTGAAACACTCTTCTCAAACTTCAGTATCTAATGGTGAATAAGATTTTATAGCATTACTTTTGCTTCTCTGCTTCTTTTCCCTTTCTTTAATTGTAGGCTAATATGCATTATCCTTACATATATCAAGTTTTAAGATTTTAATTAATGCATGTAAGAATGTATTTATAAAACAGTAAGCAAGTCATGTCATAGACAGAGATGGAAATCTTCTTGTTTCATACTATTCATTCATTTTTCATTGTCTATTAGATCCCACCACTTGATCTCAGAGTCTGCCTGTTCCAAGATATTTTCCAGGCAATTAATAAAGGTATACATAACCGTCAGACAATATTTTCCTATTCTGAGATTTAGTATTTTCTGAGCAAAATTTTTTTTCAAGAGAATATCTTTAAAATTGATGGCCCAGCCCCAAGATTTGATGGGTTGTTTTGTTTCAGGTATCTCTGTTAAATAGTGCCATTCTCTTGGTTTTTCATGATTGTAAATCTCTAAGAAAAAGACCCTTGAGAGATAGTTGTACTTCTCGTGTTCTTGGAGTTAGCTCCACAATACCCAAGAAGCTGCGTCTGTTACAATACCTCTGTATACATATATCAGGAAGTACAAAGATTTGTGGGAATGAAAGCATGTCAAAGTAAACTTTTTTTTTTAAGTTTACAAATGTGTCAGTCATTGGCTTTGTATTTAAGAAGCTTGAATAATTTTAACTGGACCTGTTTTAGGACATGGTAGTTTAGAGATATGAGTGACTGCTGTACTTTCTGACAATGATTAGCACGGTCCACTGCAAAATCATATAGTACAATGGAAAATGAAATTTTGAGACTAGAAGCCAAAAAAAACAAAAAAACAAAACAAAACAAAACAAAAAAAAAATTGGAAAGTCAAGCCCTACTTCAAAGCAGCAGCTTCTTTTTTCTTTCCTTTTATTTTTTTTAGCTTGATTTTACACAAAAACTCTTTAAACAACAACAAATCAAATTAAAATAAAACAAAAACCTGACAACTAGCAAACTCTCTTAGTGATAATATCTATCTTCAGCTCCCTAAACTCTAATCTTTATTTTCAGTGACAAGAGGACTGAATGTAGAATATTTATACACAAAAGCCACCAAGTGTCTTAATACATGTTAAAGTTACATGATTATACTGAGACTAGAGTTCTCAGGATTTAAATGATTTTCATATTATTGTAATAATATCCTGACTGAAATGAATCAAAGCTTTATGATTTGGACAAACATTTATAGTCTCAGTGGACAATCAAAATTCCAGTGAAATGCACGTATGACTTCTAATCTGCCAAAACCTTGCTTCAGAGAGATCTTTTTAATTAACTAATTACAGGCTGATTACATTGTATTACTCATCATAATATTACAGACAATTGAGCTATATTGACTGAGGTGTCACATTTACTTCCCCTTTATATATTTACTGGTAATGGTAAAGTAAATTCATACTATGTAACTATTTTTGGCATAGCATATAAGAAGAGATATGCTGTTTCCATGAAAACCATCAGAGGACTTTAAACAGCAAAAATATTAACACATTTATCTGTAGTGATAAAACTGTAGATTCTTGTATGACAAATGAATAGGAAGAGGTAAATGAAAATAAAGAGCACTAGAAAACAAAGAAAACAAAAGTGTTGATTTACAATGCATTTTTTTCAAAAACAAGTAAGAATTGTCTTAAACAAAGAATAACTAGACTTAATAAAAAACAAATTAAACCAGAGAGAAGACATATAAAAGACAAAGGCAAAGAAAACCAAAATAATAAAGGAACTACTTAAAAAACTCAGTGCTAAGCACAATGAAATGTAAGTAGATTGTAAGAAAATAGGTAGCAAAATCCACCTACATTTTAGACCCAGTAAGAACAAACATAAAAGACAAAAAGATTTCTTGCTGATAATTTTTAAACTAAATAATACATTACAATGCATTTATTTATTTTATTATTTGTGTTGGGGGTCCAAAATAGTTAGAAGCTTTGAAGAGGAACTATCCCGTCTTAATTTAAGTGAACATGCCAAAGATAGCAAAAGTTCCCTGAACTGTATTTCATTATGACATAAACAAAATAAACTACTAAAAGGTTATATTTTAAGCAGTCTTGCTGCTGTACAATAGCAAAACTTCTGAAATAGGTTTCTGTTCTACCCACTCTGTCCTCACAGAACAAGAATTCTTCCTGCACATCTTCCTCTCCACGTCTAATTGTAACTTTTTCCCAGGCTATGGAAAACTACCTGCAATAGGTAGGTAGGTAGGTAGGTAGGTAGGTAGGTAGGTAGGTAGGTAGGTAGGTAGGTAGGTAGATAGATAGATAGATAGATAGATAGATAGATAGATAGATAGATAGATAGATAGATAGATAGAATAAAGCCTTTTGCTTTTTAGGTCTTCTTCTTGTTCTGAGGTATGGCATTTACTCTGTTGCTTCTCTTCCAGAAATTCTGTGCTCACCTCAGGAATTTATATTGAGTATTAATGTACAGTGACATAAATCCAGACACTCTCAGAGAGGTAGCATCCCCCATAGTACAGTATCGCAATTGTTAGCAGCTGACCATGATATTTGCATTGAATTTGTAAGGCCTAAGGATAAGCTGTGACAGTAATTTATCTAGCTGACCTGCTGTCTAAGGGTAATTATTTGTTTATCCTAGTGTGATGAAGTCCTAGGCTTGTACAGATAGTAATAAAAAAAGGTATTCCGTGTAGAATGGTGTAAAGTGACTAACGTAATGAAGTATGCAGAAATTGGTATTACAGAACAACAGACAAGTTTTTGAGAACACAGTGTGGATGTGTACAGATGTGATCTTAAAAGATAAACACAGTGAACAGGTTGGCACTCAAGAACAGATAGCAACAAACTTTCCAAAGAAATGCAAACCTGGAGCTGGACAAACATGCTGTTGAGGGTAAAAGGAAAAATAATAATAATTAAAAAAAAAGAACAGACGAATTGTATTAAATTGCATTAGTTTGGGCTGAGATAATGCAAATTTTCTTCACAGAGGCTAGAATGGTGCTATGTTTTGGGTTTGTGATGAAAACAGAGTGGATAATACTCTGGTCTCAGTTGTTGCTAAGCACTGCTGCACAGATTCAAGGTTTTAGTTTCTCATGCATCCTTGCCAACACGTAGGCTAGGACACAGCTGACCTAAACAGAGTACATGGATGTCTGATGCCATATTTCCAATGAAGGATGGGAGAAAGGTGGGGGAAGGGAGCAATGTTCGAAGTGATGATGTTTATCTTCCCAAGCAATCATTACTCACAATAAACCCTGGTTTCCTAGGAATGACTGGCCAATTGCCTGAAGACTGGAAATAGTGAATGAATTCATTATTTTGTTTTGCTTAAATGTAATAAGGCTTTTGTTTAACATACAAAGCTGTCTTTATCTCAACTCATTAGTTTTCTCACTTCTACCTTTCTAATTCTCTCCTGCATACCACCTGGGGAGAATGAGTAAGGCCTGGCTGCCTCCTGGGTTAACCAACCATATTAATATATACAAAGGCACTAGGAAGTAAGAAAGAGCTTTAAACCAGTGAAAATAGAGAGAAGCATAAAAGCATACATATAAAAAATGATCACCAAACAAAGACGAAGAAACCATCAGTATGATCATTATATTCCTCCTGAGCCTTCTCCAAGATGATGACAACACACCTTACTCACTCCAAGTACCACCACCAACAAAGTGAGACCACTGAGTACCATGAGGAGTAGGGAAAGCTTAAGCATAACACCATAAAGAAGTGAAGAACCTAAGGGGTGCGTGTGCTGCCATTTTGACCACATTAATAATTGTTATTTTTCTTTAAAAGTAGACTAGTAATGATTAGACTTTACAATTTTCAGTTAAGAAAAAAATACTTTCTTAGTTTCATATATATATGAGGTCTGCTTCCTCTTTGCCAATGGACACTATTTTCAATATTTTGAGTGTAACAACTTTAGGCATACTCAATGGTTGGAATTCCACAAAATATAGTCCTATGTGTATGTTGCAAGAGGCCTGATATAAATAAAACAAACTGTAGCACAGAAGCAATGTGTAAGTCACCAAAATTTGATACCATTTGAAAATTGTTTAGACTGGCTTGAATGGCTAAATACGAGTCAAATCAGCAATGGTGTAATTAAAATGCACATAAAATTTCCCAGTTTTCACTTGGCTGTCTGTTGAAGGGGTTGCTGAGATGTCATGAATATTAAAATTCATATCTTGTGATGCCAACTTTCTTGGAACCAGAATTTCTGGAAAGAGATTCTAGAATTCTGATAGAATTTAGTAACATTTTTGTATGAAAAATAAAGGTTGTGGGTTGGTTTTTTTTTTTTTGTAAATGGGAAGTCAGAAAAAAATGTAATGGTTTAAAAATAAAAATGAGGTTGAAAATACAGACTGAATTCACAGCTCAGACATAAGCCCTAGGGTTTTGAGCTCTGTGGCAGAGCAATATGGAGGAAAATGGAATAGCTGGAAGCTAGAATCCCAGAAATCTGAGTAAAGAGCCAAGGCTCCAATGTAGTCTGGCAGGAGCTCCAACTGCCTCTCTTTAATCAGAACTTCATTATGAATAATACATTTAAATTCCTCCATAACTCCAAAATCATATAATCATTTTCTGAGTATGACCTGTGACACTCAGAAACCTCCAACCAACTTCACCGTATGGGAAATTGGACTAGTACACAGTAATTCCATGGTCAAGTTACAGCACTTAGCTGTTTTTCACAAATGTAAACTTACCCCAGTGATGCAGAATTTTATATTTCTGTTCATTTATCTATTATAAAATTTATTAAATAATTTAATAATCCTAAATTAGTAACTGCCAGATGTACTTAAAAATTTATATAGCATGTATGCAGAGCATTAAACTTAGCATCAGTGGTTTAACATCTCTGCTCTCTAGGACAATCTTTTTAGTGATTGAAGGTATTTGTTAAACCCTGATCTAAGGAAAGGTCATGATGGACTTTGAAGAATGATATGGACTTTGATATACTAGAGGATCAAAGAGAGTAATAATAAGGGGATAACCTGTTTTGTGGATAGTATGCTCTGCTAACAATAATAAATTAGCATTTTCTGAGTTTTGCCCTCAAATAAATATTTCAATTACAATATAGCTACATTTTCTTCACATTCTACAGTATACTTACTACCTTGTCTAAAAAGGATGTGAGTAGATTAGCTGACGGTGAGGACCATGTTATACAGGTTACATGTCACATTAGATTGCCTAAGAAAATAACCCTGTGGAATTGCTGAGGCCTGACTCTGCATAGAACAAAACATGAACAATTTGGGATTTGGGATTACTCTTTCAGTCCCACCTGGAAAGTTCCCAACAAAAAAGTCATTTTCAGAACATACTGCCTCTGAAGTTGCCAAGAAATGCCTTGCCATGCCCCTGTTGCATCCAGAGCACTGCAGTAGCACAGCCAGCCTTTGTGGCACACATATAGCAGCAAGTATTTTGAACTGAAAAATATGTAGTGTGAGTTTTACACTGAAATTACTAACAAGAGTTGGTAACAATTACCATGCTGGCAAATCTCTGCCTATTGTAAACAAAAATTCTGCATCTGGAATGAGTGTCCCCTAAAGCAGATAGTTTGTTTCTGGGTTTAAATGGTTTGCAATCAGAACTGCTCTACCTTTTCATTTTAAAATGTGCCCTGTTACTCCTGGGGAAGTGTGTACCCAGTGTCAGCAGAAGGCAATTTCTGCATTCTTGCAGAAAGGAGGTTTGTGCCTTGGACCTTTGTGTTCAAGGCAAGTTATGCAGTCTGAGTATAAAAAGATTTGACATTAGCCACCACCCTGGGAGAAGTCTGTAAGGAAGACATAACAAAACGAGGAACAAAAAGTTTAAAATGGGTATTTGAATGTTAGAAGGAAATGTAATAAAATCACCAAATAAGTATCTATGTCTGGATTAAATTATGTTATAGCTGAAGAATCATAAACTGAGAGGAAAGATGTAGTAATAGACATCAATACAAGATAAATTAGATAACAGCACAGTACCTTCAACAGCCATAGAAAACAGTCATATATTACAGTTATACTATTCTTGGACTAACAACTCAGTATTGTAAATAATTTCAATAAGCATTCACAATTGTTTACTCATTCAGTTAGAAAGTAGCATTAAGTTTGTTTCCCCAATATTTTGTTGATAAAACAACAAATAGTATATGAAGCTAGCATAAGAATTACCCTTGTATTATATGTGTATCACAGGTTCATCATGATACAGAGTTTGAACTTTCCAGCCTTATTCTTTCCTTTATCATTTTTATAGTTTTATCTACCAGTGGTGCTTCTGTTCCAGCAATGCATACAGATCAAGATAATTACCTAATATTTCCCAAAAATTTTAACTAAAAGAAAGAAGGCACATTACAGATTTATATTCTATTAGTAAGTTTTCTATACAGAGGTATTTTCATCAAAAAATGTGTGTGGAGAATCTCAACAATTTCACAGTTCTTTTTCTTTGTTCGTTCTTTTATATATATTTTTTTTCATTTCCTCTTTTATTTATTTATTTATTTTTCTGCAAACACTAAGGTCATTGTGTTGCTTTTCATAATTACTTAGAATTATATCTTCAGGTGGCCAATATTTAATAAATACATTAACATTTTTAGATGCTAGAAACAAACAAAAACAACTAACACAACAAGCGTGTGCTGATGAATAGTTTTAAGTGCATTTATTGTGACAGCATGTGTTGCAGAGCTATGATCTTATCCTGAGTCTTTTCAGCTGCCTGCTTTCTCCTTCCTTGACTTTCCACTCTCAATTCTGCAGCCTTGGTGGAAGAGGGAAGGTCCCAGTAAGCCACGCTTCAGGAATGGAGCTCAGGCTCCCTAGTATCATAGAATCACAGAATCATAGAACTGCTCAGATTGGAAAAAACCTCAAAGATCATCAAGTCCAACCTCAACCTAACCATACTACCCTAACAACCTGCTGATACATCCCTGATAACCCCATCCAGACAGTTTTTAAATACATTCATGGATGGTGACTGTCACCTCCCTGGAGAGCCTATTCTAGTGCTCAACAATCCCTTCTGTAAAGAAGTTTTTCCTGATATCCAAACTAAACCCCTCCTGGATCAACTTGAGGCCAATTCTCCTTGTTCTGTCACCTGTCACCAGTAAGAAGAGGCCAACCCCGCTCTCGCTGCAATTACCTTTCAGGTAGTTAGAAGAGAGGAATAAGGTCTCCCCTCAGCCTCCTCTTCCCCAGACTAAACAACCTCAGTTCCTTTAGTCACTCTTCAGAGGGCATATTCTCCAGGCTCTTTACAAGCCCTGCTGCCCTTCTTTGTATGTGCTTCAGCGCCTTGATGTCCTCACCAGTACCAAATACAGGGGGAAGGTTACTTCCCTAGTCCAACTCACCACACTATTCCTGATGCAGGCCAGGATGCCATTGGCTTTCTTGGCCACCTGGCACACTGCTGGCTCACATTCAGCTGACTGTCCATCATCACACCAAGGTCCCTTTCTATCAGGCAGTTTCCAGCCACTCCTCCCTAAGCCTGTACTATTGCCTGGGGTTGTTGTGACCAAAATGCAGGACCCAACACTTGGCCATATTGAAACTCAGTCTATCCAGGTCCCTCTGTAGTGCCTTTCTGCCCTCCAGTAGACCTACACTCCTTTCCAACTTGGTGCCATCTGCAGACTTACTGAGGGTTAACTTGATCCCTTCATCAAGATCATTGATAACGATGTTGAATAGGAGTGGTCCCAGTACCAAGCCCTGAAGGACACCTCTCCTGTCTGGTCACCAACTGGATTTAACTCCCTTGACCGCTATTTGGGCTCTGCCATCCAGCCAGCGTTTCACCCAGCAGGGTGTATGCCCATCAGCCAGCTTCTCCATGAAAATGGCAGTGGAATCAGCCCAAAAATGCCCTAAGGCAGCTGGGAGCCTCACTTCCACTTTCTTCCTTGCCTGGCATGTCAGTGGGTCACTGAGCCAACTAATGGGTGATCAAGCAAAATGTGCAACGTGTGTAAGAGAAGTTTGTCAGTCCATGGGACGACATTGAAGAGATCGTGAGAATTAATTATTTCCTTTTTTTTTTTCTGGCATGTTGATCCCAAACAGGAGGTGGGAGGAGCCTAACATTCTTTCACAGCAGGTAAATTGAACTACTTCTCTCCTCCACCTTGGGATTCTTGTGCTGAGAGTGGAGCATGAGCATGTCAAGTCTGGTTCCTCCCAGGCGCAGATAGTGACCCTACATCCTCCTCGTCCCTCCAAAGACATGCAGCTGCCCACCTGGCTCCCTTCAGGCTGATGGCTTGCTTCTTCTCTATAGGATCCAAGGCCAAGAGCGCATCTGACAAAAGGAGTGGGACAGACACAGCAGAACTGAACAAGAGCATGGAAAGGAAGTACCTGACATCCTGGCAAAGGAAATATGGTTACAGTGTATCAGGATGTGATATCTGGGATGAATTTATAACGTCTCCTGCGAGCTCACCCATGAACAACACATGGGATATTCAGAGGGGGAAGCTTTGCCACAAGACCAAGAAATTAATGTTGGTTCTCTTGTATGCCAGCCTGCTCCACTGGCTTCATAGATTCATAGATTCATAGATACATTAGGTTGGAAAGGACCTACAAGATCATCTAGTCCAACCATCCTCCTGTCACCATCCCTACCCACTAAGCTACTAAATCAAATCCCTTAGCACCTCATCTAAACGCTTCTTGAACAGCGCTAGGGATGGTGCCTCAACCACCTCCCTAGGCAGGCCATTCCAGTGCCTGACCACTCTTTCAGAGAAAAAGTTTCTCCTCAAATCTAATCTAAATCTTCCTTGATGCAACTTGTGGCCATTCCCTCTCGTCCTGTCACTAGTAATCTCGGAGAAGAGGCTTCCAGACATAGTGTTTCAAAACACTTACTATCAGCCATACAGTATGAGGAGATATACTTCTTGCAAAACAGATCACATGGAGACTGAATATTTACATGCAATACTTAACAAGTGATAGCCATCTCATGCATTGGACTTGCCTGAAATCACAACAAATGCTAGAAGCTTGAAAATTCAAGTCTGAGAGGAAGGGTTAGTGTTTCTTCATAAATTTCTGATGAGATTGAGCATATATGTTAACAAATCTTCCAGCTGAGATTTTTTAAAAGAAAATTCCCTGTTGCTCACTTTATTTTTTGGTATTGAACAACTATTTTGTTGTACACCATATTTCCAAAAGAATCTGAGCACTATTCTTTTAAATAAGAAGGCTGAAATAGACTATAAATGACATTTTAAATGGCGATTATTTTCTCCTCCCAAATATATGAAGTGTATGTCTATATTTAAAATTGTTTCTTTAGGTGTCTTCTTACCATGGTAAAGACTGAGGTATTATGGTGAATAAATAGCCCTAAGGCTTTTTTCCCTCTGATGTTCATTTAATTTCAAAATAATTTAACCAAACTGGATGATATGTGAAAATACAGTTCTAATTTGTCATTTCTAGATAAAATAAGGTGTATTTCTCAATTATGTGATATGTCTGTTTTATTTTGCAAGCAAGAATGATTCCCCTGATGACTGCATTTCAATTGATTTTATTTGAGCCTATAGTGGGACAATTATTTTGCTTTTGTTTTGTAAGACTAACCACAAAGAAAATATACATTCTGAAATAAAAGTGTGTTCAGTATTCCTCCCTAATGATCATGTATTACTTTTTGTATAAAGATAAATCTATACTTTGTAAAATGTGTTTTACAAAAATATGTGGATGCAGTGGTGACCTATTTTCATAACAAATCTCACAAAAAACAGTAAATGAAAACAGTAGCATCTCCTTAGTTGATATAAGTGTTCATAGGGTAATTTTAAAGTTTCAGAGTTTTATTTGGAAGATTCTTGAGGATATAATGGTAGGAGCTCACTGGTCGAAGTAGGATATCTGAAAATGAGGTGCAATAGTGTCCAAAAGGAGGATGCACATGTTCTTTTTTGGATCAAAGCCTTATTTTCTATTTGAAGATCACTATCCAGCTGCAGGAAACTATTCGTGCCATGAACTTTGCCCTTTTTTTTTCTTCAGAGTTTATTCAGAATTGTATAGAACATCATGTTCAAAAATCACACTGACTCAGTATTGGGTGGCTGAGGAACATGAACTGTGAGATAATATTAGGAATTCTGGTAAATAATTTACATAAATGATCAGAATGGGATTTATTCTCCTTCCTTCATATAATCTTACTGTTTGCATTTTACATCAGAATGGGGTTTATCCTCCTTCCTTCATATAATCGTACTGTTTATATTTTACAAAGTGTCATGTTATTTTCATCTGTAAGTAACAAAGTCCATTTAATACTAATCTAAAATGCCTAATTTTTCTGTTACATTAAATTCTTTCACATTTACTGCCAGAAAAGATCTGTCAAAATCTTTCATTCCAGAGAAATACTGCTAATACTGTTTTCACTCATTTGCCTTTAAGTAGACAGTGTTTTCTTACTTGCTTTTATTTCTATCCTTCTCCCTTGGCTCTGAGACCTTTCTCTCACATAGATTGGACAAGAATATGATTATTGAGTACTTTTATTCAAGCAGCAACATTTTAGAAGTGTTGATTATCTAAGACAGTTTATAAGCATGAAAATGAAACATCATCCCATTTACAGTTGATTAAACTGCAGAACAGAAAATTGGAATTATCTTATTCAATATCCTAATTTAAGAGTGTGCAGAAATAGGAGAGCATAGAATTCCTTCTGACATTACTGTCTTCTTGTTTGTGAAATATATAACTTTCCAAGTAATCTTGACTTCATTTTTCCCAAGATGCCATGGCTGGGTAAAACTTAAGTCCAGAAAGTGACCTACTGAATTATTAAACTGACATGTACATGCTAAAAATTATGTGGACTCACATCCAGGTAGAAATAGTAGTGTGTCATTAAATGATCCTCTCCCCAGTTAAGACATAATCGAGAGAATTACCTGTGACTGAGCTGAAGAGAGTCAGTCTGGCTTCTTCTTCAAAAAAGAATATGACTAGTGTGCATTCCTTGACATACTAAGGTTACATGACATGCATATTTTAGGAACAGGAAGACGTACATTGCTCCTGACAGTTGTCTACCTCATGCAATTAAATTGTTTTTTCTTTTACCATGCCACACCTCATGAGTGGCCTCAAATACCCTGTCTGCCATTTTACTTATGATCATCTTTGTTGTCATGTTAATATCAATGTTATCTACGGCTTGACACTTATTACAATACTGTATAAGAATATCTTGAGTTATATGCTAGTTAGTTGCTTCAGCACCTGCAGAACAACAAAAATAACAGCATAAGAATTTTAATATATTATTGTAGTTAATTTTAGCATCATTTCTATCCCTCAGGTCAATTGCTGGTCTGCTGTGATTGAATCAAATTCTAAGGGAAAAGTATACAGTCAAGGGATTATCTTTGGTGAATGAACATTTTCAGATACAGTTCTGAAATCAGTGAACTGGAAAGATGTCTGTTCATGCTGGGAACACAACTTAACTGTATGGTAATAAACACACAGGGAAGGTGTCATGCAAACAAAGTCATAGCCTGCAGCAGCAAATGACAGTTCTCTGGATTAGTACCCCTCTTCCTGAGCTTAAATTTAAATATACTTCAAATTTACTTGAAGTATACTTCCTTGTAAAATACTTGATACTGCACTGTGAAGTTAGCACATTAATGCCTCTCTGGTTTTGCCAGATAAAAATGACAAGAGGTGTTGTGAAACAAATATATATATTTATTTATATTAAAAAATAATAATACATTTAAAAAGTTCACTGTAATCAATTTTTTCCCCCTTGGAAACAAAAGTGTTTCAAAAGTTATAGTATTCCATAGAAATGTCAGCACTGCAATCTGTCTGCAGAAGTCTGCATAATTGGGAGAACTTTCACTAAACACAATGTAGAAGCAGAACCGAGTAAAAGGTCATGTGTTATTATTCACTGTGTAGTGCAAGAAGGAAGAGCAATTAAAAAAGCCAGAGGGAAAGGCAAAGGCAGCAGCAGAGTACCTAATGCTCTTAGTAAAAATTTAGAAGTGGCAGAGTGGGAGGATACCATATGCATTGGACTCTCAGGCTAACATCTTTAATTTCTGAATTAGATGAATCAAGGTAAAAACAAGAGTCACAGCCTAAGCTATCAGCAGGAGTAGCAGTGAAAAGTCTTCCAACTAATTAGGAGAAAAAGTATTATTCAACAAATATACAGTAGAAGACTAACAAGCTATAATTAATCATTCAGCCTTCCTCCTCTTCCCCTCAAACACCACCGCACCACCACATATAAACCCTTTTTCCTATCCACGATATTTCTCTATCATAGGAGAAAGCTCTTATGCAAAAATACAGTATATTTGTCCAGGTTCACTGGTATTTATGTGATTATGAATTTCTGGATTGCAATTTTTTTTTAGTTTTACTTAAAAACATAAAAAGTCAAAATATACAGATGACTGGGGCTTTCTTTATCTTTTTTCTTTATGTGCTCCATTCACAGTAGCTAAAAGTTTTCCGTCTTGGGTCAGAGAATTTAAAGTACGCTGTGATTGTACATGCAACTACCTTTATATGGGACAAAAATATGAACGCCTGAAAGCATTGCACTCACAGGCTGTCATCCTGATGGAGATTTAAACCACCTGTATGTCTGCTGGGAAATCATCAAGAAGGGCTGTAAGCAATACAGGAAACTCCTGAAATGCACTGAGGGTAAATTCCTGATGCAGATATTAGACAAACCCATCAGAGGTCATAGAATGATCACAGAATGAATGACTTGAGTTATAAGGGACCTCAAAAAGATCATCCATTTCTCCTCCCCTTGCCATGATAATCATTGCCAACCATTGAGTTTGGCACAAAATTAGCTTGTCCCTGGTCCCATCTAGCTCAGCCTTGAATACCTCCAGGAATGGAGAATCTACAGATTTTCTGGGCAATCCGTTACAGCACCTAATCAACCTCTCAGTAAAAGACTCCAAGTATCTAATCTAAATCTCCCCTCTTTTAGTTTAACACAATTCTCCATTGTCCTATTACTATCTATTCATGTAAGAAATAGATTTCCTTCCTGTTTATAAGCTTTGTTAAAGTATTGGAAAGCCACAATGAGGTCTCTCTGGAGCCTTCTCTTCCCAGGATGAACAAGTCTGTGTCCCTCAGCCATAGGAAAGGGTCTCCAGCCCTCTGATCATCTTTGTGGTCTTTCTGGATCTGATTCAAAATCTCCATATTTTTCTTGTATTGAGATCCCAGATCTGGATGCAGAACTCCAGATCAGGCCTCATGAGAGCAGAGCAAAGAGAGACGCCTCTTTTGGCCTTCTGGGTTGTAAGCACATTTCTGGTTGATGTCCAGCTTTTCCTCCCTTCAAGTCATTTTCCACAGGGCTGTTCTCAATGAGTTCTTCTCCAAGTCCATACACATATCTGGGATTATCCTGACCTCAGTGCAGCACCTTGAACTTTTGAGACCAAACAAGTCTGACAAACTTAATTAAAACTTAATTAAACTGGCAAGCATGACTCACCAGTTTTAGACTTTTATCCATACATATAAAATAGATAGGTTAATCTTGAAATATGCAGGGATTTACTGTAGTTAGTCTAAAATTTTAATTTCTTAAATATAGATGTAATGGAAAAATTCCACACAAGAGGATTTTTTTTTCATTAATTTGAATATAAGTCCCAGTAGCTACAATTAGATCATGTTTTCTTTAAACATTTATTAACACGTGTTATGTTGAAGTTTAATGATACAAACACAATTAATGAATTCTTAAAAAAATCTTTAGTGATCCTTACCTATAATTAGTACCAAAAAATATCCTTTGCACTACCTTCACATGAAAGCGTATTTTGGAAGTAAGAAAGCAAGTTGCAACAGTATTAAAGGTTTAAGACTATAAGCAATACTTTGTTAAACAGCTAAATAACTTCAAAATGAACTTTTCAAATAAGTACATTGTTGCAGTATTGCATTTAATTTTGCCTTTTGCTTTAGACTCAGATAATCTAAACAAAACTCTAGAGGAACAAAATACATTCACAGTAAATTGCAACGAACAAAAAAGTTTAGTTTTTCCTGTGATATATCAAGTCATATGTGAAATGCAAGAGCAACATTTTGTACAGTTTTTAGTAAATTGATTTGCACTTATTAATGTTATTCACTGCTCCTTGTAGCAAGTTATTTATGGTGTGATGAAATCATGCACCACTACAGTGGTTCCTTTGTGCTACAGTATCTGGTTCTTAATCTTTTTCAGTGTTTTTTTTTGGCTAATATTTTTTACCTATTGGCAAGGTGAATACATACTTTTTAGTAGACTTTTTTTCTTTTTATCTTGTATAAACATTTTGCAAATTAATAACCCCATATTTTTTAGAACTTCTTACAAGTGGAAATGGTAAATATGAAGCTTAAGCAACCATGACCCAAGCATGATGATATGTGATATGTGACTCAAGCATAATAAGCCTTGTTGTAATAACTAAGTCGATTATTATATTTGAATTGACTTCGAATAAAATCAATAAAACTAAGTACTATTACTTAGAAATTCTATGCATATTTCAATGAGATATCAAGTGGTATTCATAACAAAATTAATTTTTCCTGCATTTTCAGAATTTATTCACAAATATTTCTGTAGAAAAAGACAAAACAGTGCAAAATGTGGTGAAAAAAGAGCTAACAGAAACCAACACTGTTTCATATATATACACACAAGCAAAAGTTCACTCAAAGAAGAGTTATCTGCTGATTATAATACTTTTAGTAAGCTGTTTATCCTTGAATCCATCCCAGGGCATGGGAGAGTAATCTCAGCTGGAACCATTTCATATGTAAGAAAAGTCCTAAAAGAATATAATAATAACTGTTCAATGAAAACACCAACAGGAGGCTTATGGGAGAAGTTTTCCTTAAACACTGCTTTAAATAATTTAATCTTCTAAAATTCATTTGGAACTAAGGTCTCGTACTTGATAACATTACTTATAAAATAGAAGCCATTATGCCCCACTATGAGGAACAATGTCTTTGCATTATACAATACCTGGTTTTTTATCAGCGAAGTGTCTAAAATCAACTTCCAAAGTTAGATATCTCTATAAAAAATCCAGAATAATTTTTTTGCATGAAATAATTTGCTGCTGGATATTTATTTAAAGAACCTTCCCAAATCAGTGAAAAGGTCTGTTGGTAATTTGGCTAGTACTCCATTAAAATAAACGCTTAACCCCCCTTCCTTTCTATAACAGAAGCTTCAAGAACCTTTGATTCACTGGAAGAGAAATAAATTATCAGGAGTGAAACCAGAGCAACTTGTTATTGAATTTATGTCATAGTAGAGAAAATAATCTTTGTAATTTTGAAAGTTAAAAAGAGAGCAGAAGAGATGCAGTGATTTTCAGGTATTTGTCTGCTTTCTGGTAGCTGGAATCAGCTAGCATATGAATAGTCAGGCCTCAGCTCTCCAGAGGTTGTATTATATTAAATAATTGGTGGATAAAATGCCTGCCTGAATTGCAGAAAATGTTTTAACGATCTGTCCTGCTGTTATTTTTTGTTTGTTTGTTTGTTTTGTTTTGTTTTTGTTTTTTTATTAGTCCTAAATTTTACTCAGTTGAGAATAATGTTGCATCAATATTTTCTTCCAGAAGGCATTATAACGATGTACTATTTGATATTTGTGTCCTGGTATATAAAAAAAGAAAAAATAAACAAAAAAGGCAATGCGTATTTTAAGAATATATAGCTACATAGTCTTATTTAAAAAAAGCCTAAACCCATAAGTGAATCTGTGGTAAAATCGAAGAAAATTGATAAATAATTATCTTGATATTCTAGTTGGATAGCAGAAGAAGATAAAAAGTAGATTTCAGGAACACGGAGTTATGATATGTTCGTAGACTAAGGTAAGGAATGGAGAAGTCAAGAGTGGTAATCTAGTATAGTTTAATTCAGGAGAGATATGATTGTGTGACTGAATTGCACAGATGACTAGACAGCATACCGACTGATTTAATTATACTTCCATAATTTACTTCTATATGAAAATGGATGGCTAATATAAACAAATTAAATTGAGAAGTAAATAAATACACTTGACTGTCCATACTTACACTGATACCGCAATAATGTGCAAAATTCTTACTATTTTTCAAGGAGTACAACACAATTTTATGCTTAGAACAAAGCATAAACAGCAAGTAATTTGATGTTCATGAAACTACTAAATTAGGACCTCTGGACTTTATAGTAATTTTAGTTTTTCCTCGAATCTCATAGATTGCTTGCATTGAATTGATCCTAGTTTCTAATACTGTATAGTAACAGTACACAACTAGGTATGATGGCAAATTCATTATGAATTCATTTAATTCCTCCTATTATGTATTACTCTAACAATAAAAATGAATACTGGTTGATAACCTCATCTTCATACTTCTGGAAAAATTGAATGTTCTGTGGGACTAGTTTTCTAAAACAATAAAAATAAAAATCTCGAAGAAACTCAAAATTTGAAAAATAAAATAACAGATTTTTAATATCTAATAAAACAGGATGAAACTCATTCTGAAAGCCCTAGTTTATGTAAGATTACATACTGTGTTCCAAAAGCTGTAATCTACTTAGGTATCATTAATTTTAAGCTTTGTGGGTTTTTTTCCTTTTTAATTCAATTGGGATTTGGTGAAAGTTGTTATAATACTTTTTTTTTCTTAAAAATATGCCCATAATGATAAAAAGAACAAACGAAATAGAAATGGGCCTTTAAAATCCAATAGTGTAGAGAAGGGATTTTTCCCAGCTCTTTCATTTTTAAACAATTGCTGTTTTGTTGTAAATAAATCTGCTCTCTACAAGTATGTAAATCAGATATAGCAACCTAATTCTTGTCCTTCCATTCAGAGGAAACTGAGAGCTGCAGTTTGTCAGGATCATTAAGTATGTAATGAACTCTTCAAACACAAAAGGAGTGAGTCAGAATATTGTAATATACGAGTTAATGATGCCTTCAAATTAGCAATTGCCAGAGTCTATGTCTTTTTTGTGTATGTAAAAAACAGGCTTAGATATATTATTACATTTATATATGCTACTCCTACATATGTTGGTAACCACTGGAAAATTACAGTCTTAAACAAGAAACTGCAGTGTCGAAATAAAATATCAAATATATTATAAGTAATAATACTTATTAATATTGCTTGTCACCTTTGTACTCTACTCATTGATTTATCAATCAACATTAGCATTCCAAAAGGTGTCAAAATTACTGTCAAGTTTTTGTATCTAATTTTATAAGTTGATCTTTACTATTTATTCATTTTTTACCTCTCTTTTGACTAATCCTCATATTATGTCACTACTCTGAAATTCAGAAAAAGAAAAACTGATCTTCCTTTAGTAGCAGATTTGGGGTGTAGTTTACAGCTTTGCAAAACTAGAACAGAGAAGCAGGAGCTTTCTAACACTAGATTTCCAATATTTCAGATGAGTTTAAAATAAGAGAAAGACTTTCTACATGGACAGTTACTGATAGGATATGAAGGAGCGATTTTAAACTAAAAGTGGGAAGATTAAGGATAGATGTTCGGAGGAAATTTTTCATTGAGGGGGTGATGAGATACTGGAATAGACTGTCCAGAGAAGTTATAGATGCCTCATCTCTGGACAAGTTCAAGGTTGGGTTGGATGGACCCTGGACAGCCTGATCTTGTGTCTGATTTTGCATTTGGCACAGCAGGGCTGCTGGAACTATATGATCTTTGAGATTCCTTCCACCTTCAGCAATTTTAGGATTCTATAATTTCTTTCCAACATGACTTGCAGAATTTGATATTACAGATCATAATAAAATAATACTAATAACAAAAATCACCATAATAAAATCTTTCTCTGAATCCTGTTCAGTTGTGATCACAGTATAAGAGCAAAACTAGGCAGCTGTTTCATATATGACATTAGTGATATATAAGCCTATTCATAGGAGTAAACAGTCTGTCTCAGAGCAAGGTCAGTTGGTGTAGGAAAGAAAATGGCAAACATTTCTAAAACATATTTCTAGAATATTCTTTTTTTCACATTGGCAGATAGAGGTTTTACAGATGTCTTTGCATTTTAAACCTTTTTCCCTCTAAAATAAGCATCATAAAGCAAAAAGGTGAAGAATTATTAAGGTGGAGTGAAGGAAGGTAATATGCTCTGAGATCTTCATGAGCATAGTTTAAGATAGCACATTACAGTATCCAAATGATTATCAATGATAAATTCACATACTGACACATGCTGTATTTGGTTTTATTTTGGAACAGATACATTATTTATTTGAATATTTTGGTTTTTTTTTTTTTTTTTAATTTTTCTAGGTTTATGGTCAGTTAAAATAAATGAGTAAAGGGAAGACAAAATTTAGATTGATCAAATCCTAATTTTACGATTCCATTTTCATATACTTAAAATGTTTTTATATTGAAGGTATATTAAACTTCCAACAGAAAAAGAATCACTCACTGAATGCAGAAGATATCTCAGATGATTCAATGTTGTATGATACTTCAATTTTTCTTTTTTTTAAGCCAGGTTAATGTCTCATTATTTTTTGTTTTTCATTATTGTATGATGTGAAATGAAAATAAATGCTATTAATAATATTATTTTGACACAAAAAGTATGTTTTCAAGTCATACCTATCTGATAGCATTGTGAAAGTTACTATAAATTACAGGTGAACAGTAGTGAACTTCTGTGGTGAAGTGTGGTTTTGGCTAATTGTATTTTTTTACGTTATTGTAAACTCTTGAAAGCTGCTTAGAGTACACAGCAGTAGAAGAAATGTTGTTAAGAAAGAAAAAAAAACAGTGCATACTTTATTAGGAGCATCTGTTGTAACTGATATTGTTTCCCCGTCAGAAGATTCAGAAACAATAAAGAAAGCCATGTACTAACAGAATAGTTCACTGTATTATGTTTCTTCTTCTTTTCATCATTAAAGGCCAATACAATTACAATATTGTCACTGTAAAACACTTCATGCAGTAGTTATTTTGTGACACTAGTAATAGGTGACCACATCCGTATGTAAAGCAGGAAAGTACAGCATATTTCTGGAATAGTTCTATCAAATCTCTGCCTAAAATATAAAAATGTGCTTATTAGTACTTCATTTATATTAGTAAAATCCAGATCTTATTACAGGAAACTTGTAAGTATAATGAATCATAAATTTTTAAAAGTATGGTACTTGAGGGATTGCTGGAGGCAAAGAAACTTTTGGTACTGGTACGTCATTACTGTCCAGATTCTGATTAACTGTCAGTTCCTAAAAAAAAATAAAATAAAATAAAATATAAGCAGCAAGGAGGGAAAAACTCATTCATGAACTCTTGAAGTAGAAAGCTATGGAAAAGATTTAGTTGTTTGTTGTGTTGGTTTTTTTTGTTGTTGTTTTGGTTTGTGTTGGTTTTAATGTGAGTGGGTGGGTGGGTTTGTATTATTATTTTTAAAGTATTTGGCATTGTAATATAACATTATGCTTTCCCTAGTGTAGTTTTGGGAGTTATGTGACAATCATAATAGTGTAAAATCTGAACTTCATGCTGTAGCCAGGAAGTTTAATTTTAGATGTTTGCTTACTGTACAGCATTAAGGTTCTCCAAAGGAAAACACCATAGAAGCTAGTTTTGATGAAACAGTCAACTGACCCGGTTTTTACTTTGCAAGGGTATGTCTAACAGCTGAGGAAAGGAGGGCTTAAATCTTCATCTCAGAGCACAATCTTTTATGAACTTCTAGAAAAGACAATGACCTCTGTTTTTTCAGATATTTTCGATGTGTTTATGATAGTTGCATATTCGCTTTGTGCAACAAATTAACAGAAATCAGTAGATTAAGTTAAACTTCAGAATACTCTTATAATTTTGCCCATGGTATTAAACCTAGGTTCCTTAGTAATACAGTATGAAAAGATTTTAGCTTTGTCAAATGTACTCAGCAGAGGACAAAATGTTATCCTTTTTTTCTGATTTGAATAGCACATTTGAAATATTCAGGAGAAATGGCTGGGGAAAGCAAACTGCATGAACATCTATTGAGGAAAAGAAATAAAAACCAGGCTTATTATATTATTCACAGAACAGGAATTTGTTACTGTTAAGAATATCAGAATGAAAGCATTCTAGGAAGTAAATATTTTTTGTACTAAAAAAAAAAAAGACTTTAAAATAATTATCTGACAACATTCATGTCAGTTCAGAGGCTTGAAGTGCAGTATGATGAAGACTATGAATATAAAAAAGGAAAAACATATTTCTGAACACTTTATGCCTACTAAGCAGAATTGGAGTAAAAACAGCAGAATGAAAGACATGTAGAGCTAAGATATTTGAGTCCAAAACTACAATCATTTTCAGAAGTGCTTTCTGTCTCACTAGGAAATGCTATAATTCACTTTCAAGAATTCAGGAAAGAGTATTTGTCTGACAGATAGAATCAGAATAGGCAAGACTGGGCAATTTTTCTTTTTTTTTTTTTTTGTCCTTCTAGTTGTGGACTAACTCAGAATTCAGAACCTGGCCAATTTTCATGTGAATCATTAGAAAATCTTGGTCCAACAGATGTGCATAAAACTCTAAAACTCACAGTCTAGCAGTGAGTTATAGAATTCTTTCAAAACATAAATACCTGAGGGTTCAGCATGGGTATAATTTTGATCTTCTGTGTTAGATATGTAAATGAAAAAGCAAATCTTAGGTCCGCTTTTGTTTCAATTTGACTGGATGTTAACCGCTGGGATACAAGACACTAGGGACAAATACCTGCAAATATATACATCATTCATTCTTCCCTCAGAGAAGTTACTTTTTTTAATCTTTTTCAATTATATCATTTTATAAACAAAGATGGAAAGTGATTTTATGTCAGATTTAAATTTCCCACTGAGGAAGACAGCATTAAGGAATGCAGATTGGAGTGGAATTGTTTTAAAAGAAAAATTCAAAGAAAACGTTGGATATCTGCTTCAGGTTCCCAACTTCTAAGCGCAGAAATATTAGATCCCTTCTGAAAAT
>VXAB01005794.1:67163-89402 GCA_013399175.1 Odontophorus gujanensis | reverse complement strand
TTTTTCTTTTTTTTTTTTTTTTTTTTTTTAACTAGAAAACAGCTTTTCACTATTCTTTGAAAGAGCTGTTACTGAAGAAGCTTCCAAATCCTAAATAGAGTTGGTTAAACCTCAGAGAAAATCTGCATCAGATAAAACAAATCAGCTTGTAGTTACAGGTTTTTTGTAACAATGGTTATATGATTTCCTGCAGATTGTCTTCCTTTTTTTGTCCTTGCATCTCAGTGTTTGGTGGGATAAGAGGTTAAAATCAGAGCAATTCCATAGACTGTGCTGTACTTTATTTTCATTTGAGTCAACAGAAAATTCCTATGGGAGTTTCAAGACAGAAGAATGAAATTATTGTAAGGGATTATTTCCATTACTTTTGTAATCTGAATTATTACTCTATAAAAATGTAAGAGGGAGTATCAATAAATCCTACTCTATGTTGGTCTCTGATGACCAATCTCCAGATACTGGATAATAAACAGCAGAGATAGGGTAGAAAGACAAGCTTCTCTGTCACAAACCATAAAAGACTGATTTCTGCCTAACTACTTGTCTTTTTTTTTTCTTTTACTAATTTTTAATAAACTAATTTTGCTTAAATAACCATAACCATTTAATGGTTTTTTTTTTGTTGTTTGTTTTTTGCTTTTTTTTTTTTTACTGTGAAAGGGTTTTTTTTGTTTGTTTGTTTGTTTGTTTTTATAGCAGCTGATGAAAGCAAGTCTGTTAAGATGTAATTTTCTTTTCCTCCCTCTACTTCCAACTCCTTTACATTTCTGGGTGACTCATGGATCTGGATTATTCATCACTAATTTTTTCTATACAGCTATTTTTCTTTAAGTTTTACATACTTGTGTGTGTGCACGCACATGCTTTTATAGTCTTATTAAGGCTTTTGCAGACTGTTTGAGCTTGTTGAAATAAAGTTTGGGGATGTTACTGTGAGATATAAGGCAACTAATACCTACCTCTTACTGTAGGATTATATATTCTCTGTTCATTTATTTAGAACATAATTGTGCAATCCTTCAGCTGTAGCATTAGCTTGTGCAACATACATGTGTTTCTATCACCAGAAAGGTCATGTAAGTACAACCCTTTTCTGTCCCTGTGTTGAGGTACATAGATGAGATGATGAGTATTCACCATAAAATTGTGATTGCGCAGAATCTGGGGTAGTACTAGGATCAAATAATCATATGTGTAAAATAGCAGTGTCACTCAGGACAGTGTGAAGGGAAAGCTTGTGAAAATTAAGCTATAGTCTAAGCTAGTTTGTTAACTAGGTCTTTAGTTAATTTGTGTTCTCTTCGTTGTCCTGTCTTTTTTGGCTCATGGCACCTGAGGGCTTGTAGTTGTAATTGTCTGTAAAGATTCACAGTGTTTTAATTTCTTTAAGTACTATCACTTAGAGGACTACTTTGAGAAATCTGAAGCAGTGCTTATCTTCTTCCTTCAAACAGAGAGCATAGGAAAAACATAATGAAATGAAGTTAATACTGGATTTTAAATGAACTTAAAAGGTGAATATAGTATCAAGGAAATTACAAAAATATTGCATATGGTTTCTTTTTTGCTATTTTGAGATTTTATTTTTGAGTTGGGCATTATGATTGCTCAGTATTAGCTCTTAAATAAAGTATACAATTAGAGATAAATAGAAATGTTGTTAAGAAAAAGGTATTCCAGAGATTTACAATTCTACTTTAGCCAAGTTATTGTTGTCATAGTAAATTTCTAAGTCTCGGTTGAGCTAGTTTTCATTTTCCAGTTAGTTAACAAATCTGGTCTCTGTTACCTTCCAAATAAAGAGGTCCTACTTATTTTAGGAATATCTACAGTGAATTAGACAGTTGCATAAGTGTAAGCTAACAATACAGTGTGTAAAAAGAACTTGCTTTACAACCTCTTCCACCATTATCTTCACATGACGAAGAAAGTATTTTATTGTTGTTCTTTTTATTTTTTAAAAATAATGTGGATGGGTATTGAGGGTGTGATTTAGGCCATTTCACTACTATGAAGCAGTTTTAATAATGCTACATAGTCTAAATGCCAGTTATTTGTTGGGAGAGAAGAAAAAAGGATGCACATTTGTTTAGTTGGCTTTCGTTGTTGTTCGTTTTATTATTTTTACACTGAGCTAAAGGGGGTGTGTTTTATCTCCTGATCATTTGGCATATGTCATTCTTAGAGGCTGAGGCTTATTACTGACAACATGCAGCTAACTCAATATTCAGTTTGAAAATAGAGAAAATCTGCTTACATCTTCTTTTGAAGTTTTGAACTACTTATAAACAAATTTTATGTGGTGATTTTCATTTTTGCAATCAATGGATTTAGCTGGCATAAAACTCAAATTAGAGTTGGGCTATGATGTTGAAACTAGCATTGGGTTTATCATAATCAGCATTTTCACCACAATGTTTTAATGTAGAGGTTTTCATTGTTATTTCTTGCACATTTGATATTTTCAATATGTTTCTCCAGGGTTTCTGTCAAAGAAAAATTTTTATGAATTTGGTCTGGATAAATACACCATTTGGATGCTTGCATTAGTTTGTGATGTTTCACCTTCATAATTGATCTGGAGCTTGAAAACCATAGAAAATGCCTCAAATGGAAATATTATAGAGAAACAATCACAAACACTTCTTAATTTGTTTCCTTCTGAATGAAGCTTTCTACATCTGCGTTTTTCTCAGCTGGTCTTTACAAATATTTTTAAATCTCACAACAGCACAGCTGATGAAAGTATTAAGGGGGCAGCAAATAGGAAATGAGAACAAAGCAGAAAGGAGATAGGATGTAAATGGGGAATACAGAGATGAAAATGATACTAGCAGAAAAATTAAAAGGGAGCTAAGATGCATAGACTCTGTTTTCCAATACTAATGTTTTATTGACCCTCAATACTCTATTAATTTAATAGAAATATAAGACGATGAGAGAAACATCAAGTGTTTCTTACATGCCTAGCACAATATGATCTGCCTCTCAGGCAGATTACCTTGATGTCATGATAAAATAGGAGAGCTCTAGTGGAAGCGGGATAAGTTATATTTCTCAGCCTCATGATGTCACAAAGTTTTATGATACTTCTCCTTTTCTAATGTTTTTTGCTCATTTGGTAGATTCAGTTTCAGAAGTTCCTGTGCATATTACACCAGTTATAAATCTCACAAAATGCTTTTCCTTTTAACTGATTGCAAGAGAAAAAAAAAGATAACAGTAGCTGCAGTTGCTTAATGTCCTTCCAACACAGTAAGGACAACTTTTAATTCAGAGTGAGTGTAAATTATTAACACAATGAAACTTGATGGGTATGGAGAAAATCTGATTTTATTCTCCTTTTGATAATGTTAAATGTGTTGGATGTACAATTACATAAAGAAAATGACTATCGATACTGAGACAACCTTGACATAACTTTAAAATGTCACAGATACCATATCTCCTCACACAACAGCCAGTCAGTCTGACTTAATAACAAGCAACAGAATACTGTAATTTTTGACAGATACATACTCTGAATTTGAGCTCATTTTTGAGTGAAAAATTTCAGGCTGGCATTTCAGAATACATACTGTATGTAGGCAAATGAGTCACACTTGAATATTACTGTAAGGCAAAGGAAAATAAGTTTAGGTATGTAATGAAATGTAAGTTTGTATTTTTGGCTTGTTTTATATGCTAATTTTCAGGCAGTACTTTTCTTTATTGACTTGAAAGATTACATCTGGAAAGTGAAGAGATTCTGTAATGGATGGACAAAAAAAAACCAGTTGCATTTTGTATAATGATAGAAGGACTTTGTAGGCCTTTATAGTCCTATGCTCATGCATAGGTCTATTTCCTTCCAAACTATAGTCTGACTAAGAATCCCAAAATAAGCAAGAATTATACAGTTTTCCATTATATGAAAATATTTTCTCCTGAGGAAGAGAGTTACTGGTAATCCTGAGAAATTTGTTTATGAAATCGCGCAAGAAATCAGAGAAATACATTAGTATTTGTTTCAGCCCACAGACTGTCCTTTTTAAAGCAATATATTCAACAGGCAGAGAATAATATTTATTGCCTGCTTCATCAAGGAGGTAAATAAGGAAGTTTCAGCAGATCAAACACAAGTTGAGATTCTGAGCAAAAAATTGTGCAGATATGAAAATGATATAATTATAGCTTCTTCCTAAATTACAAAATGACTGTTTCTTCCATTTTTTTAAATATTATTTGAACTTAATAATAGTTCAATTTTTTGCATGTTTTATTGCTGTTGATGGGCAAAGTCTGTTAATATTTTATTATATAATACTTCCATTATACTACTAATAATACTTCCATTATAAAAGATGTGTCTAGGCATGAATTCATACAAAGACAAAAAATTGTGTGAGCTTTCCCATATTAAATTTACTAACAAAAAATTGTTCTGATCTGCAATCAGATTTCCAACTCGATCTAATGGATGTCACTAACTGTATTAGTCCAATTTCATTTTCATTTCTCCAAACAACTACTGCCTTTTCAAAATGTTTTTTACTACTTGAAATATTATTTCATAGAATGAAAATAGCTAACTTTTGTATGTGGTCCAAGTTGGAAAGAAAACACAAGAGTTCTTTTATGCAAACCTGCACAAAAAAATGGTTGGTTAAGTGATACAGTGAAATGTCCATTTGGACAGATGTTCTGCTGATTTAATTTATCATCTATGAAGATCATTTGATAACTAATATTTGTATGATATCTATGTTTCGCATTACGCTCTTTGAAATGTTGCACTGTTTCTTAGTATATGAAATGAGTAGATGGAAAGAGCAAAATTATCTCTATAATTAAGATTGAACTATCTTTATTAGAGATCAGGCAACTGAGTATAAGAAAAAAATAATAATCCATATTGCTAATAGGCGCTAGAATGGGATTCACACTAGCAAATAATCTATTTAGGTTAGTGAAGTCATGTCTAAAGCACACATGTAACGCTTTGACCCAGTACATTTCTAGCTGTTCATACTACTTTCTTTGTAGCTCATATCTAATCCTTTTTCATGAAAGCAAAATCTGATTTGTTTCCTAAAATGAGAGTTGTTGAAACAAAACCAAATGCTAATAAGCTCTGGAAATGCATAAATCATGTATTTCAAACTATGTGTTGTTATGTTAGATGATTTTTTTCTCATGCTTAATCACATTAGATAGCTTTATTTTCATGACTACAGAAACCTGAATGAAATTGCTCTTCTGGAAAACAGTGTAACATATTTTTGCCCTCTTTACAAGGATATTTGAAAAACATTTTTATAATGTTGACTGTGGGGAAAACAGGAATTGAAAACTAAGTCTTTTTATAGTGCAAATTATTTTTGATTACTGACTTCTAAAGATTGCAAGATCTTTCCTCAGAAACCTTGTAGTCCTCATAAAAAACAACTACCTCAGTTTCTGTATCCATGCTTAGATCTTTCAGAGAGCTCTTCGGAAGCTTAGAGTTATCCCTGGTACTCCTATTATAGTCTTACTTTCCCATGGGAGATGCATGCTCACACTACCTTTGAGTGAATTTTTCTTTTTTTCCAGTCTGTCCCTCAGAAAATATGTTGGATCACATAGCTGACTATTAAAGGCTGTATCCTTGATCTGATATAGACCTGCACTGGAGAAAGTTCTTTGAGAAGGATTCTTGAAGGAGGAGTCTTGTCTACTAGCAGGATTAAGGAAGAAGACATAATTTAGTCTTTTATGACTTTTAAAACTATGAGCAAAGAAAATATCTGTTAAAAATACAAATCTTGGATGCCAATTATTAACCTCCTTAATTAATAGTATGCTTGGACAACTAGATAATATATTCAAAAAAAAATAATCACACAAAATTTCTGTACATAATATGGACTGAATCTATATGCAATTTCCCTTGACAATATAAAAGGAAATCTTCAAAGAATTTTCCCAATTCTTACAGTAGCATTAAGTAGGCATACAATAGCATGTCTTCCAAGTGTACACTTCCTGAGAGTATTCTCTAGTTAGTTCCAGACAAAATCAACTTTATTAGGTTTAGCACTGTACACAGATATTTTGAGCACTTGGATAAAATGCACTGTCATCAGTACTGCAGCACCTATGGCTCGCATATTACACTGGTGTTCTGTCATGGAGAGCGACAGAGAAAAGGACCTATATGTCTATGTACATCACTAATTTGAAAAACTAACATACAGTGAATTTCACAGTATATGAAAAAAGTTTCCGCAGCCTGTAGACTCTCACTTGGAAGATTATATCTAAAATCATGTTATCTTAAAGAAACAAACAAGAGCGTCAAATGGATAAAGTGAGAGGGTTCATTACTGATGGTGAAGTATGCATTGATCAAAAAACAAACAAACAAATTGGAAGACGAGTTTGCTTGTTAAAGAGGTTTTGCTCTGCTCTCTTTTAAAAATGTTAAATGAAAGACAAAGTATTGTTGTGAATACTTTTGTTTTAGATCTTTGTGGTTTATTTTTGTAATTGCTGAACATCTCCCACTTCTTTATGCATACACTCCAAGGGACAAGTAAAAAAATCTAGAGTATTCTATTAGGATCTATGTCCTTGGAAAGACTACAGTTCTAATCAAATTCTGGTCTAACCCTTGAAGACATAATTTCCATTGTTTCTCTCTAGAAGAGTACATGGGAACCTGCCTACATTATCTCTCTGCGAGAAGCCGTATCTCTCCTGTGTCTTTTCCAGGTTGATGTTCTTATCCATCACTTCATAAGGGATGATAATGTGAGAACAGGATGTGAGGTGACAAAATGTACTCAACTTCTGGAAAGAGCTTTCTGCCAGCACTGAAGTTGGCTAAGGCATGATGTGATTCACTGAGCAATAATTTTAGTGAGGGTTGGATTAGGAATGATTTCTTGAGTGATAAATTAACCTTGAGTAAATGGCAGTCTCCTGTGAGAATATTTTTCATTCTTCTGAATATAGTAGAATGTTATGAATTCCTTTGATTTTATGGAAATTTGGTGTTTTTTTCCAGGCAGCAACTCCTGCAGATGTACAGTTTCATAGAAATATCTAGGTTTTTCATATCTATTGCCATGTACCAAATTTCATTTGTATTAATATGGAAACACTGTATTTTTCTTTTTCTTTTTTTTTTTCCTTCCTTTTTTTTATTCTTTTCCTTTTTTTTTTTTTTAACTCTATTGTCTATGAAAAACCCAGGAGACCAATACACATTTCACGTAGAAAACTTAAGTTGTAGGAGTGGCTAGCCAGGTGCAAAGTTGCAATGTTATTTGGCTAGTACTGTCTAGATAACTCAGACCAACACAAACCAGGAATGTGACAGTATTCTCAAATTAATCTAAAAAGACTATGATTGGAAGATAACTATTTTATTTGTAATTTGATAAATAAAAGGTAGGCATAGAAATAAGAACGCGATTTTATTTGATGAAGTTACTAACTACGTTTTTTTCAAGCTGGCTAACTGCTGGTTGTAGGTGCTTAAACAAAGAAGATCAACAGAATATGCCGAATAAGTATGGAATGCATAAATAAACCATGAATCCTAAGTACAGTGTATGGGGATTGTTGAATCATAGCCTGAACCACTGATTGATCACCTGAGGCAAGAACTGAGCCAGCCATGTGAGCACAGGTGAAGGCAATTCACCTGTGTGACTGAAACGGGTGGAGCCTGGCTCCACCTCTCCTAGACCTCATTTAAGGGCTGACTGCTAACTGAGGAAGGTTCTCCTTCTGGAGATTGCTCCCTATGTAGTGTTTCCAGTGTAAGTCTGGGACACTGGTGAGCATTCTGTCTATTTTTGTTATTGAGGTTTTCAAAGCTAGCCTGATCTTTTTGTCCTAGTATTTTTAAAATGATTTAGCAAACTTGATTTCAACATGGTCCTGGTGTCTTTGTTATTTGATATTTTTTAGTGGTAAATCTAAAATTTTGTCCTAGTGGTGTGTACTGAAGTTAGGAGTTTGCATTTCAGAAGTAATTTAAATTGACACATTATCTGTAATACTCATTTATACAGCATAGTTTTGTTGTTGCATATAGCGCACAACGGGTGTTTGTCAAGCTTTCCTAGCTATTATGTAAATTTGATGTATTACAAGCACTAATGTGTGGCAGTAACCTGTTTTTATTGAAGAATGACTGACTAGAAACTACAAGGCAAGAAGACTTCGTTGTATCCTAGGAAATCATACAACTCAGTCTTCAAAGGGTTGAGCATTTTATATCTAGTCTGAACCAGGCCTGGGAGACTACAAAGTAGATTTTCCTTTATTTTAAGAATTTATTCCACAGAAAAGACAGGGAACTTTGTGTCAATGTTTTCTTTATATCCTCCAAGTATTCTTCCAGACCACAGTAATCAATGGATCTGTGATTGTTTATTGATTTTTGAAGCAATAACATAAGGATGATAGGCATGATTTATCCTATGAATTTCCTTGGCTAGATGTATCCCAGACTGAAAAAGCCTCTGGAGGTGATGTGAAGTATTTTGCATGCGTGTATTCTGTTATTGATTCTCCCTTCATTCAGGATATACATACTTTTTTTTTTCACATGTGATTTCTTTTTTTCCGATTGAAAATTCTTAAGGTTTATAATACTACTTTGCATTCAATAGCATGCAACATGTTTGCAGTCTCAGTTGCAAAATATATGTGCAGTGTGAATTGGTAATGGGGCATTCAATCAACCTAAAACAATTTCTTCTTACACAGAATATATTATTTAAAGGAGAAGTATTCTGAAGTCTAAATTCAACTAACTTTTTTTCTTCAGATCAGTTTTGAACTGTGCTTATTGCAACAGGTTTTATTTTTTTTTCTTTCTACTGGCTTATGTAGTTGGTAAAGATAACAACTATCTTGCACTTGAGCAGGATTTATTAATACAGAAGGGTAAAACAAATCAAATTCTGCTTCTTGATTTGAAAGGTCACTTGAGGATAATTGTGTCAATGTTTGAAGTCTATTTGTTTAGTACTAATGATACTCTGTAGATTTGCAATTATTGTAAGACATACTTTGCAGGTTACTGAGCATGACTGCTTCTTATATTAAAGGAGTAATATGTAGATGCATTATTCACTAGAGAATATTCTATAAAATCTTGCAGTACAACTATCTCTTTTTTGAGGCAGGATAATATTTAACTGTTCAGATTCCTCTTAAACACAGGGAGATTTTTTTTCTAAATATATAGTGCAGTGCATTTCACTGATATTCCAGCTGAAAAATGATCTACTTCATATTTCTCTTATAAGATTAAAAGGTCTGAAACTCTCTATACAGCTTCAAAATTCTGTTAAATCTTAACTATTGTGCTGTAAAGTTTATTTTCAAAGTGAGAAACTAAGAAATGGTGATATATGAACAAGAGAATGTGTATGCACCATTTTCATGTGAAATTATTCTTGTTGTGGATTTGCTGTATTTTACAATTTCCTTCACTCTTTCCAGCCTCCAAAATTTATAGATTTAGTACAGACTGGGAGCATATTTCAGAATGAAAATATCTGATAGGGCACGGTGGTGCTTACATTTTTATTGACCAGATCAAGAGTATGTTTCTCTGAGCATGAAAAGATATTTTTATCCTCTGAATGAAGATATCTGAGCCACTACATGGTCTTCCATTTCTGACTTTTTTTTCCCTTTTATTACAAGTGTATGAGAGTGACCACTAAGTGATAGAGTTCTTAATTCTCGGGGAAGTCAAGATGAGGCTAGCAAAACTGGTACCTTGGACTTCTGAACAGTGGATTTTGAACTTTTCAGGATATTGGACGGGAGAGTCCCTTGGGACTTAGTCCTGAAGCATGAAGAGGTTCAGGAAGGTTGGTTGCTCCTCAAGAAGGAAGTCTTGTAGGCACAGGAGAAGGTTACCCCGTGTCTGTCACAAGATGTGGGGGAAAAGGCCAGTGTGGATGAATATGGAGCTTTTCCTGAAGGCCAAGGATGAAAAGAGAATCTACTTCCGGCGGAAGAAAGGGCAAGCAACTTGGGTAGAGTACAAGGAAGTTGTTAGGATATGCAGGGAGAAAATTAGGCAAAAGTCCAGCTTGATCTCAAATTGTCCATTGGGGTAAAACAAAAAAAGTGTTTTACAACTGTATTAACAGTATAAGGAGGGCTAAGGAGAATCACCATCCTTTACTGGATGCAGTAGGAAGTGTGACCACTGAGGGTAAGGACTACTCCACCTGGACTGCCACAAGTCCATGGGGCACCTGAGGGTGCTGGCAGAAGTGATTGCCTAGCTGCTTTACCTACTTCTATCAGTGTTCCTGGTCAAGTTGAGAGGTCCCAGAGGGTTGGAGGCTTGCCAGCGTGATTCCCATTTACAAGAAAGGTCATAAGGAGGATCCAGTGAACTACATGCCTATAAGCTTGATCTCAGTTCCAGGAAAAGTTATGGAGCAGATCATCTTGAGGGAGGTCACATGGCATTGTGTGGGACAACTGGGAGTTCAGGTTCAGACGGAATAGCTTCATGAAAGGTGGGTTGCTTCTCCTCCTATGATCAAGTGAACTGCCTGGTAGATGAGGGAAAGGCTGTTGATTTAGTCTGCCCACTATTCAGCAAAGCCTTTGACACTGTTTCCTGGGGTATTCTCCTGGAGAAGCTGGCATCCTGGGGATTAGACAGGAAAACTTTTTGCTGGGTAAAGAACTGGCTGGAAGAACAAGCTTAGAGAGTAGTGGTGAATGGACTTAAATCCATCTGGTGTCCAGTCAAGAGTGATGTTTCACAGGCCAGTACTGGGACCTGTCCTGTTCAGCATTTTCGGTGATGTGCCAGAGCATTATTACCTTATCAACCAAAAATTTTAAGAGAAGAATGGAGAGGAGATGGGCTTCCCTGTTTCTGTTACTGTTGATAGGATGGGAATGACAAGTACTGACAGGGAGAATGATCACCTCCACCCACAAGTGGCCATCACCAGACAGGCTCCTCCTTCACTGGAGGCAAAAGCTGCAGGAACTCAGGCTTTCAAGGGGTATAGTACAGGCAAAGTAAATACTGGTGTGCTATTTTGTTGCCCCACATAGTTGTCTATATTTTTTATGTTAAGGTGTTAGATGTCTCATCTTTAAAAGCAAAAAAGAGTAACTCAACTAAATCTGTGTATGTTTCATCATGAATCATCAGAGAATGTTTAGCAAATAGCTTACTGCTTTCCAGGTAACCTTTATAAGAAATCTAATTCATAATGTTATGTCAGTTTCTGAGAAGTCAGAAATTCTGATCATTACAGCATGGAAATGTTTTCATGAATGACCATTGCATCAGGTTTTCAAAATTATGCCCAAATATTCTCAACTTGAACACTATTGCCATATATCTAGGACTTCTTTTGGAAAAATAAATTTACATAATAAAATCATTCCATAATCTTTATTTATGACTATTTATAAATTAGCTGAAGTTTTTTTAAGCTTAATTTTATTCATTACTTAAGATGAGAAGCATAGAGGAAAAAAGTTATGTACATCACAACCTAATTTCTGACCAAAATAAAGATGGCAGCTGAAAAAAGTTTGGTTTTTTTTTTAAATAGAATGAATTTACTCCTTTAAATCTCTAGCTTCTAGATGCTTGTAGTCTTCTTTGTGCAAAGATAAAGGAAGTTTCTTTCTTTTCCACTTCTTTTTAATGTCCCAAATATCATTAGAAAATCTTATAGTAATAGTAGCTGAATCTTAGTAATTAACTGAGAGTTTTCTCAGTAAGAGGATTATGGTTTCAGAAATGCTTTCTAGTACTGTGAGTTGCAGTTATTGTTGTTTTCTATAGAAAGACTTCATACAAAATTTATCAAAGAAAAAGTGATTATTTAATGCAATGTTAACCACCTCCCCTAGTATAGTTTACGGAGACTCATGCAGTACCAGCATTCTGAGCTGTGATTTGTAAATGAATCATCTGTTCTACATTTTCTGTTGCCCAGCATGGCTTTATCTTTGCTTTAGATTAATTCCAAAGCTCATCTAAAGGATGTCTTGGCCCTGGACAGTACAGGGGAAAGAAAAACTTATTTAATAGATGTGGTGGGTGAATCCGTCTTAAAAAGAAGAAAAACTTTTTAATGACAATTTCAGCAAAAGTAATGTCAACACAGTAACACTATCAAAGTTGCAGGTGTGCTTACAGATAATATTAGAGAAAAGGGTATTGTACTTTGACAGTCTATACAAGGTACTGATGCTAGACAACATGGACAGATGAATGGGATTTATCTTGAATATTCATTTCTTGGTTTATGGAAGTTCTAACACTTTCAGAGACTTGTTCATAAAAATGTCAGGAATTTAATTAGAAAACCTTGCGGAGAAAGAAATTCTGAATTGTTTCATGTGGAAATTCTTCACTTAAAAAGTAGGAAAAGCAACTACTACTACAGTTTCCAACAGTTTTTAACTATAGTGTGTTCATAACTGAAAGTATGGGAAAAATACTGAGAAGTGAACTTTCTGGGCTATTAAGAGGGGAACATGTCCAGAAACTAAGAGTAACCTGATCAGATGGGGCAGAAACATAACAAGAGGGAATTGAAAATATCTATGAGGTGAGTCAAGAGGGACAATGTTTTTTTCCAGAACTGTGGAAACTTAAATGTAGGATGAAAAACGGAGACAAAAGACTCAGTGTTTTTTGTTTTTTTTTCCTTTCACTAGATGAGATGAGGAAGGACTTGTGATTAAGTAAAGGAAAAAGTAGTGAGAAGGAAAATAATTAATGAATCAAATACTGATTCACAATGGAGGTAGTAGTATTTTAGAAAGAGAAGCAAAAACAGGGTAAGAGATTTAATACCTTTGTGGAGGGGTTGAGGACTGATAACACTTTGAAAAATAGTAATCAGACTCTGTATCTCTCTCAAACTGTCACTAGAATACTGAATACTTATAATAACCTGACATGAGTAAGTTCCCTTAATGCTCAGGTAATTTCTTGTCTTAGTACTTTCAACTTGTTTGATCCTTTAACTTCTCTCCTATAAAAATGCCATTCAGTAATGTAGTGAGGCAACAAGATCAGTATTAGCAATGTCACTGTGACATTTGATTATGTAAAGTCTTGCCTGCCTTATCATGACAAAATGCTAAATTCTCATTGCTAGAACTTAATTAATTCCTATCATTCTAATTTGATTACCTCTGCAAATTCAGTTTGCATTTTAATTATGAGTAGTGTTTTAGAAGATAAATACCATATGGATTTTCAGAAACTAGGAGATTTGTACAGTTTAGATTCCTAGTTAGTATTTCTTTATAATTTTTTTGTTTTCATTTTGCTTGTGGAATATATTGCATGATGTAACATCTAATTTCTATTAGGGCTTAAAGGATGAACAGATTAGATAGTGACATTGCACCATTACTTGTTGACTTTTTTAATGTTATGAAATATTGAGAAATCCAGTTTTAAGTTCAGGCTTTCTTTCTGTGATAAAAGACAGTTGTCATTTCTCTATCATTTTACTACCTGTTATCTTATGTAATCAATATAATCAATTGAAGTGTTATCAATTTAGGGGATTTTTCTTCGTTGTCTATTAAAACAAAATGTTTTTTTTTTTTTTACGAATAGGTTTTGGTTTTCTTTTTGCTATGAATAGAGAAATGTAATGTATTTGACCTTTGCATAGTTCTTCCATAAATCAATACAATTTCTCTTATTTCAAAAACAAGTCTATAAGCTGAATTTTCATGTATTGATGTGTGGGGTGGAGGGGTGCACATGGCATTGGCAGAGGGTACTCCTGAGGTTACCAAATCAACTAACAACCTTTACCCATGAGCACAAAACGTAGGACTTATCATTACCAAAGTGTTTGGATTTACATGACCAAAAATCATGGAGACTAAAGCTTGGAGTGCTCTGATATTAGATGATCATCATCATTTGTATCATGGAGACTATTAAAGATTCAAACCAGGAGGTGCTATCATACATTTTGCCTCATTTATAGCAATTTTCAGTTCACCTTTGTGCTATGCAGGAATCTAAAGCTTTAGTTCATAAGCATAATTTATACTATTATTACAATGATTTTTCACTATATCATTTATTTATTTTTGTTTGCAAAAAAAACCAAAAACAATGCTTGGTCCTAAAATGACAACTGGTAATGTAAAAACATTGCCACATGAAACTGCTATTGAAGAGAAAGCTTTAAAACTTACTGCTTTTTCAAATTGGATTCTTACAGTGAAAGTGCTGATGGATTAAATCAGTTCAAAGAAATTTTACCTTATTTACTACCAGTAACAGTGAGTTTCCTAGAGGACATATCGACCTTAGAGAAGTGAAGAAATGGTTGAGAATTCACTTAGTTGGCATGGAAAAAAGAAGAGGTATTTTTCTTAAACTCTCAGTACATCTGAATGACATGCCACTAAACAGTAGTCTACCATTAAAAAAAAAAATAAAAGCCTGTCATCTTGAGGCATAGTAAAGTATCTATTGTAAATGGAAACACTATCAGTGAAGTTAGTAAAACTGTTGGGAGAAAAAACTGGAGTTGTGTCAAAGTAATTTGAGACAGAAGATCATAAGAAATCAAGTATATCTGAAAATCTGAGTAGGAAGAAGTTGAAGCTCTACCCTCCAGGGCTACTAAGCTTTTGAATATCTTGAAATATCTGTGACCTTGAGACCAGTAGTGCACTTATTACTACCTCATTATATTCTGTCTTCCACGCAAAGAAATTACATCTAGTGATGTAGAATATATTGAAGGTATTTCAGTGGGAGTTTTCATTGTACAAATGAGAAGAATTGTGGTGTTTTAAAAAAATCTCATTGGTATTTCATATAGTCACTGAATCATAGAATCACCTTTGGTGTTGTTCCCTAATCCAGAGCTTGTTAGAGGTCTGAATTTTGCTGTCCATCCACTGATACGTTTCATATTTCCAATGTTATTTATTGTGTTCAGGTACCAGGTGAGGTCCCTGGATTTCTGTGCCAGACACAGCTACTTCTAGTTAGCTCCAACAGCACCACCCCAGGTTATTACCAAGCTCAGCAACCATGAGTGGGCGCCCTGGGGAGACTGGGAAGATGCTCCAGCTGGAACAGAGCAGGGTGTGAGGAGGAAGGGGAAGTGGAGAGATGGCTGTCAGGGTCTGATCCCAGCCCCACATGCCAACCCCTTATACTGCTAGGAGGTAGGAGATGCAGAGGTGTCAGGGATAGAGGGATGAGAATGGGCCTGGGGAGATGATAGATTAGGGAAGATGTTTTAACTTTTTTCTCACTGCCCAAACTTATTTTAATTGACAGTAAGCTAATTTTTGTCAGGTTCAGTCTGGGAAACAGAAAAGTGAGCTCCCTGTCTTTACGATGACCTACACAAGCTTTTCCACCTGATTTTCTTCATTTCTATCAAACAGGGAGGAAATTAAGAGCAACTGAGTGGATGTTTAGCCCTAGCCAAGGTCAACACACCAGCCCTCAATTTGAGGCAGGTGCAGACAGTGAATAATCTATCCTCAAGGCCATGTAAATAATACTCCAGCCACACAGTCTCTCCAGTGGTCTTTGTTGTACTGGGCAGTCCCAAACTGGATGCAGTTTCTAGATGTATTCTTATAAGTGCCTGCTGTCACCAAAATGAGACATTCAATTCTGTTAACATATCACCACTTACTTTGTAACAAAACATCATTTTTTACAAGAGTTTTGCATTTGAATATTCTTTGTCACGAAATAAATGGAGGTGGAGAAAATTCAAAACAGTATTCATAGCTGGGTGACCAAACCAAAGAGTATGAAGGCATGAACTAATTTAATTATGAAGGTCACAAGCGACTACTGAGATTAGCTTTTATGACAGAATGATGCAATTGTAGGGATTGGAAGGAACCTTCTGGAGATCAGTGAGTCCGACATCAAGCTAAAGGTGATTCACTATAGTAGGTTGCATGTGAAAGCATTCAGTTGGGCCTGGAATAGTTCAGGAGAATAAGACTCCACACCTTGTTCCAGTCCTCTGTCATCCTTACAGAAAAGAATTTCTTCCTCATACTTTAATGATACTTCCTCTCTTTCAGTTTTTTCCCATTACCCATTGTCGTTACAAACCACTGCCGAGTTCCTGACCCCGTCCTTTTTATTCCCATCCTTTATATATTAATAAACAGTGATGAGATCCACTCTTAGTCATTTTCTCTTTGAGTATATAATAGTAGAAGAGTGGAACTTCATAACTTTGTATTTGTCTTTAGCCTTTAACGAAACTTAGGCTATAAAATTAGCTTTTAAGAGCATTCAAAGTGAATACAGAAATTAAAGAGTTGTAGATCTTAGCAATATCTTTGGTAGCTTTTGCACTACCAAACTAAATTGCCCACATTGAAAATATATATATATATTTTCTATTAACTTGTAACACTGTCATGTCATTTCAGGTGTTTACAGTCCTTAACTTATGGATACTGCTTAGCTAACAAATATTATTACTTTTCTTTTCAAGAAGACTGATAACTGATGATCAGGAAGAAAAACAAAATAAAACAAAAAAAACCCATGTAATTTTTATGGTAAAATATTTGCATTTCTAAAGAGATGACATCTTTTTTTGGGGGGAGGGGAAAAACAACAACAACAGTGAAAATGTAGCTCCCATAACAAACAAACAAAAAAATCAGATAAGCTGTCAGGAGATTTTAAAAGAAATAGTAGTTCTTTTCAAAGGGATTTTTTTATCTGCTTGAAGTACTTGTACATACCTGTAGTGGACTAGTAGATCAGCTTCCCTGTGCACTTTTTTATTTATTTTTAATGAATGTTAGGTATGGAAGAGCAGAAGAGGGAAATTTTCTTCTTAGTGAATTATTGCTATCTAGTAATAGCAGCATAATCTAATTCCCTACAGGAGGAGGAAACCTCTCTTAGAAAGTAAGTTCTCCCCCTTTTGTAAGGAAATGGATAATTCCTGTCGATATTTTGTCCATGAAACATTTTCTAAAAGATAGATCAGCAGTAACTGGGGGATTTTAGTAAGACTTTAAAAAATGATTACTTGCTTAAACTTAAAAACATTACAAATACTTACCTTGATTCTGTTCTCTTACTGCAATCTCTCCCTAGGTTATGTCATATTTCTGGCTTTGAACTTACTACACAGTATTAGCGAAAACAATTGTCATTAGTGCCTTTCATTTAAATGATTTCCATCCCACTCCTTGTGTCAGTTAACTTAGAACTAGCCAAACACTTAATACTTATTTCTTTTTACTCAATTTATACGTAGTTTACTAGTGAAGCCAAAAGTACTGAACTCTAATGCATTTGGTTAGCTAATAAAGTACTACAGTTTGATTCAGAAACTGTATCTTCTAATTATACTTATAAAATGTTTTAAGATAAATATGTAAGGTACTTAATTTTGGGGATTTGATATACACTTAGGAATATATATTTATGCATGAATAATCCTAGAATTTCTGCTATTTGATCCTATTCTGTAAGGCAGAAAATGAAAACAGCAGCTATCTCTGAACCTTCCTGAGAGAGTTGGTTAGTGAACAAGGTTTTGAAGTGATTGCTATGACTGGCTCTTGTAAGGAGCCAGCAGGTGTCATATGCATGGGACTCCTCATAGCTTGCTTGGTTTGGGAACAAGGGGGCAAAAAAGTGGATGATTTTTACAAAGATACGAGAGATTTGTTTTCTAAAGCTTTTATTTGTTTCATTCAACAGGATGCAATTTTTTCAATTAAAAAAAAGAATCCATTATTCCATGTTTATTTTAATAAAATTGTACAAAAGATTAAAAACTATATTGTCTCTTTTGACAGAAAGGTGTGTATATATGAACATACAGGAGTGCCCACCTGACATCTACGCATGATTTATGTTGCCGGCACAAGTCCCTTAATCTGTGCCTATGTGTCACTGTTAACAACATTGTGCAACATCAGCTTAATGTTTGGAACTATGGATTAAACAAGAAGTTTCAGTTTGTTATTTGAAATTGCAGTAAATCTATATCCTTTATTAGAGAAATGAATGCCTATTTGAAAGGGCTTGACAAATTGCTTAATGCTGTGTAAGGTGTTAGTTGATTTTATTCCTGTATTCACAGTATGTATCTTCTAGATTTTGCAAAACCAGAACAAAGTTTGCAAGTTTGGTCCTTTTCCTAAAACTTTCTTTTTTTTAATGATGGTTTTTATTTAATGCAAAATAATAATAAAAAAAAATCTATTTAGCACTTCTTTTACCCTTGTCTTTATTACTTTGGATTTTGATTCTTTTATTCTTGTTCTTTCCCTAAGGTTAAAATGAGTTTTCTCAAGTTAGTAAGATATTCTTAGTTACTGGCTTTATTAAAGAAAAGATTTTGAAAATGGTTTTAGCAAAATTAATGAAATTGAATAAACCTTAAAAATCTGGGCTTTATTTTCAGAAATTCAGTGGAATGTAGTCAAATATTTTGGAAGAGTGGAAAAGTCATGTTGCTGGCATGGGATTGCCTTTGCAGATGACCCAGAGCTTCTACATTACTTTTTTTTTTTTTTACTGCAACCTTGTATTTTCCACATCAGATTACTGTTTAAAATTGAATTGTGAACCCTTTGAGCAAGAGGGAAGCCTTCTGTTTCTAAACCATGTACACATGCACTGGATTAATGCATTTTTTTCCTTCTCTTTTTACTATATAGAATGGGCATTTCCACTGAATTATCTAGATTATGCTGATATAATGCAAGTTGTTTTATTATTCCAAGCAGTTGTTTTGGAAAAGAAGATACAGGTGCTGATACTAATGTAATGCATCTTGTAGTAATCTTCTGCATTTGTTTTCTAAATTTTTATTTTGTGTATTGTTACACAGCATTATTTAATGTGCCTTTTCAGATGCCCAGGATAAGACAAAATTTTCACAATAAAGCTGGAAAGCTTAAACTTGATAAGAAATGTTCACATCTATAGGGAGGAGGAGGTGGCTGTAGGGGCGGCAGAAAGCAAGAAGTTCTTTTTCTTCTTGGAAAGGGTCCAGCTTTTAGTCGGGAGGGGAGGTGAGGGGAAGGAGAAATGGTGATTTGTGAAAGGAGTCAAAGAGATTGAAAAGATACCACTCACTTTAGAGAACACGGAGTTGGGTTAATGGCCAAAGAAAGAGAAAACCATAAAAAAGCATCCTATCCCTGGGCTATGCACCTTTGTAGTGGTCAGAAGACATTGACATGGCAGACATTAACTTGCAATTTAAGGGTACAGAGAATAATTCAAAGTGGAGTGAAGAGTGGAGAATTTAAATTGTTATATTTCCTTCCTACGTAACACCAGCTCCAATCAGTTCCACTACGGTATCTCTTTGGGATGGCTGGTATAATTCAGAAAAATATTTTACCTTCTGCGAATCAGTAGGGTTATTAAGAAGGCATTTTTAGGAAGCTGTACTGCAGCTGTTCTGGATTGGTAGCTTACTCTCTCTGAGAGACAAAAATGAAGGTGAAAATGTATTAGGTATTTAGGTATTGAACTAAATGATGAAAAGCCAAGCAGGCCAAGAGTCAAAACAGGAAAATAATTTTTTAATGTTCTCTGTCACTTATCTGGTAACTTTCTGGTAAACTTTGTTTTGTAAAATTTTTCCCTCTTTTATTTTTTAATTTTTGATCAATGTACAGCAGTTCTGATGTGACTAGATATTTCTAGTGTAAAAAAAAAGATGTGAGAACAAACAGTGCTAGTAAGAGTGCACCTATTTTTCCTTTTGGTTAGAGGGACAGAGGTTCTGCTTTATTAAATACATAAAAAAACAGCATCAATTGCTCATATCTATATGACTTCCAATTTTTTTCTTTAAGTTCTAGAATATGTTTCTCAGGAGATTTTAAATACCCTAGAGTGTGCTGATAGTTTGGAAAAGAAAATGAATACTGACAGCAACCTTTCCATCTTGAAGACAATTTTAAGAAATATTGCTGTCCTAATAAAATGCATACTATTTCCACAGAGAGAGAGAACTTTGGTAAGTTATGTCCCACTCGAATAATTTTTCCTTTGATCAAATTAAAGCAAGTTTTAATTGTGAGATAAGTAAAATATTTATTTGATCTTCTATTATAATGTAACAAGAATTAAATATCATGTTTCTCACATTGCAGATGATCATTAATATCACTGTAATATTAAACCCTCGCTCCATTGTGAATAGTAACTTAAATGATACTATACAAATCCAGGCAATCAACAAGTAATAGCTGGTACTGTATGCTATTGTCTAAGCCTCCTCAGCATTCCAAAATTATGAAACTATGTTGACAAAAAGGTACCGAGTTCCTCATCTCAGTTGTTTTAATGGCATTAAAGTTTCTCTTAACTAAAGACAGTGGTAGTCTGAGATAAATATTAAGACCAGTTAATGCTTCTTGAGCAAACTTGTGCCTCATCAAAGTGAGAGAAAACAGTTTTTTCTTCTGGTCATTCAACCAGTTTGAAATCTAACCTCACCAGTAGAATAAAATAACATTTTTATGAGCTGAGAATAAATGATTGCTGTGAAAATTTAGTTTCAAAGAGTCAATAAGCTGAACCTTCTAGATTTTATGCTGGCATAAACAATGCAAAAAAACTCATTTTTTTATTATTGATCATGTAAATGAATTTATTTACGGAACAGTTCTGTAAATTGACGTAGGATTTGGGAGTCTGTAGAAGCCTAGTTTTCTGTGTTTGTTTCTTCTGGTTAGTTGACTTTTTAAGCTAAATTACACTGAAGATTTAGTGTGCACTCACCCTTTTTAATGCACAAAAAAAACCCAAACTCATTTAGGAGAGATGTTACAACATCATAACACCAAGAAATATTTGGACAGCATCTCTCATGAAATAATACAAGCATATACTCATATTGCCAATAGCAGTTAGTCATCTCCCTCTCCCCTTCTTTTTTTGATGCACAGAATAACATTTTGTCCTCCATATTCAGTATTATCTTGTGCATAATATGTCTCTCAAGTTACTGTAGGGTTTTATTTGTTTAGTTTAACCTGACATTCATAGCATACAGATTCCCATCTCCCACACCAAAATCTGATGATATTAAAAGAGGTTTTCATTGTATGTGTCGAATGTAACATTTTTTTCTATATATAGTGTGTTTATGTGCAAATATAAAGCTATAGTTTTATGCATATACATTTTTTTAATGCATCATGAAATAGGACTTTTGTAAGTTCGCACTTTACTGTGATTTCTTCTATAAACTGCTGAAATTATATGCACCACAAAATGTGTGTATGTGTATCAAAATGACTTTAAAAATGACTTGAAAGGAGATTTCAAATCTCCTCTGAACAGTTTGTTAGGAAAAAAGGTGGCTAGCTATCTTTTCTTTGATTAAAATTGATTAAAAGTGTATCCTTATTCAGATAATTTATTTTAACTTTCACACCGTTATTCATCTAAACAGTTTGCTTCAGTCAAAAATTTGACTTGGGTTGTGGAAAAGCTGCATTCGCATCTCAAGATGAGAGTGCATCTCAGGATACATTATAGCGTCTTTGGCTTCAGTTCCTTACAGCATCCTGATTTGGCTGTTTTAAAACTGGAAATTAGTTATTACTGCGTACAAAATGACCCTGCCCAAGATTTGATTTCCATGCTTCTTCAGTAAACTGGTAAGAAAAAGATTATACAAAAATAAAATAATTAAAATTTTAAAGGCTTGGATCAGGTCCAGAGGAAGGCCACTGAGATGAGCAGGGGGCTGGAGCACCTCTCCTGCTAAAAGTCAGAGGGAGCTGGTCTTGTTCATTTTGTAAAAACAGAAGTTCCAAGGAGACTACATGGCAAAATTCCAGTACTTAAAAGGACCTTATATACAGGAGGGAGTCTGATATTTTCACGATTTGACAGTGGCAGGACAAGGGGAAATGGTTTTAAACTAAAAGGGGGGTGATTTAGGTTGTATTTTAGAAGGAGATTTTTTACTCAAGAGTCATGAGGCACTGGAACAGGCTGCCCTGAGAAACTGGATGTTGCAGCCCTGGAGGTGTCCAAGGCCAGATCTGTAGGGACTCTGGGAAACCTGATCCAGTGGCTGGCAGAAGAATTGGAACTAGATCATCTTTAAGGTCCCAAGCTATTTTGAGATTCATGCTATGTGGAAAAAAATATATTTTCCTGGTCACTTTTGCATATCTACATTTCCTACACCACTCCTGGGGGGGGGGGGGGGGGATGGC
>VXAB01005794.1:17391-67142 GCA_013399175.1 Odontophorus gujanensis | reverse complement strand
GGGGGGGGGGGGGAGGAATGCTCTCTACACCTTCCTAACAAGAAAATAGGAGTTACAGAGTCTGTATTGTTTTTTCTGTAGATATCAGTGCTGTAGAAAACACTCTGCTGTATTATTTGACATTTGTCACCTTACTCTGAAATGGAAGAAGAGGCTTTGGGGCATATGTAACCTAGCTCTAACCTACCATATGTGCCTCCAGGTACACTATTTGGTGTACAAGCAGTACTCTGAGAATAGTCATCAGAGAACTATTCTTACAGAGAACATCACAATTATACTACTTCAGCCCAAATAATTTTATAAGTAATTTTTTTCCATGTGGGATCTCTTAAGATTGTGATTCTTATGAAAAAGTAACAGCCACTAAATTTAGGACTGTGCTATTGTCCTGAATGATTCATTCGCTTGTATGCACTTGAGAGAATACATGCTTTCTAAAAATAATTATTGATTTTATTATGCATGCTAGAGAGAGTTTGAATTGTGTGCATACCTGCTTATGATATCAATGGTCTGTTTCTTAAATTTAATGTATAATTTCCCTAAATTTGTTTAACATGTGAATGTTTGGCCCCCTGATATTTTAACAAATACACCTAATATAACATAGTTTCCATCTTTATCAGTCTTTGTTCTTACCTCTTTTCCACAAGTAAACGAAAACCAGCAGACTTTCTGAAGCTGAAACTGGATAGTTGTTCAGCAGAATTGTGGTAATCCATAGAATAAAGCTGCTCATACTCAAGATAAGTGGATAATGAAACAGTGGAATAGTCTCCTTTTTTTTTTTTTTTTTTAACTTGTCTTCATAGACAAAGGATGTTAAAGGCTGACAAATATTTGCATTTAGTGTTACTTCTAAACTTTCAGAGAGTTTTCAAATAAGGTTTAGATCAGTACTGTTTGAAATCATTAAATTTTGTTAGTTAAATTACCACTATAATTTGGTAGTGTTTAATTTTGCCTTTCTTCATACTGTATTAAAAGCTCCTTAAAAATCTTCCAAGGAAAATTAAGTTTATTTTAAAAAGTATACCACCTTAGAGATGCATAATAAACTGAATGATAAAATAAAGCAGATCTTGATGTGTATATTCTCAGCATATTGATAAGAAAGTCACAGGGTACATGACCTAAATATAATATCTCTGTCATATGACAGAGATTAGCCTACAAGGATAACTCTGTAGCAATACCTGTCATCTTTTAATAAACACAGTGTTCTTGTGGTTCTTGGTTATTTGCTCAGAATCTGGGACACATTTAACTTATACCTAGAAAGTCAAAGTTACTGATTCGAAAAGGACAAAAACTACAGGATATGACTCTAATCTGAGAGCATTTCTTTTAGTATTCTGAGTGTTCTAAGGAGATTAATTTGTGTCCCTTATACCTGGGGAGACTGAAAGTGAGGAAGAGGGATTTAAAACCAAAATGCTTCTGCAATAATGCGTGCTGTTATTAAATAACATAATAGTCTGTATGATGTAAAAATTAGACTAACAAGGCTTATTACCTCCTCTGGAAAACTCGACTTTCTTCTAGTATGACCCAGAAAGAATATCATTTTGAGAAAAGCAGTATATCTCTAATGAAGATAAGAGTTGTTTTACATTTATTTTTGCCTTACTGGTGATCCATAGTAGGTTTGTCTAATCCAAACTTTGCAGTGACTTCAGTCCCACAGGCTAGAATGTTTTGGAGGAGTTTTCTGACCAGTGTTTCCTGCCTATATGTTTTTTTTACACAGTGAAAAGTTCACTGCTGCTCTCTGCAGGCACTATTTCCACGTCTATCTGAATCTGGAGTAAAGAATTCATCTGGAAATATTACTGGGTTCTTTGGAAAGTCCTTTGGCATTTCAATGGAGGTTGGGGCTTTTCAGATTTGTCACATTTACTGCAAACCTTAAAACTGTTCCTCCAGCTCCAAATAAATTCTCAAAACATGCTTATAAAATATTATGCTCTTTAATACCCTTTGTAGAAAGCATATAATTCTCATAAATCTTTATATTACTATTATTGTAAATATACAGTTGCTTTGTAATAACACGGTGTGAGCATCAGTGAAACATTTCTTGCAGTTCTTGATAAAACCAATGAATAAAATCAAAGTGGTGACATTTACTGAAATTATTTCATTCTTTAACAGCAATTGAGGAATTATTTCTGTCAATGGTTTTCTTTTTTTAATTCCCATAAATTTAGAAAATATTCTGTGGAAGGTAAGTAGGAATTTGTAGATCTGTGCAGCTGGTAACAAGAATTTATTTGGTTAAAAGCTATGCTTAATTAATCAGGAGGAAGAAATGCATTTTTCTGATCAAATTTAATTGGTATTGTCCGAGTTTTGGTGGGGAAAAAAGTCATCTGAGAAGGTGAATGATTAATTATGCGGAAGAAATGCAAGGAAACTGTAAGCTTTGCATGAACAATTTGCAAATTGAAGGTGAAATTTATTCATTCTGTAATTAATTTCTCCACTGTAGTGATGAACAGAGATAAGTGATTGGCCAACGTTCACAAAAGGGGTTGATGATAAAGATGCAACAGAAGTGATTATCTCTAGAATTTGCCCTGTGCAGTGCTGTTAGACTAGACAACCTTTACAATTTACAAGCTATTGTATAACACCTGCAGTAGGATTTTTCTGCTATCAGCGTCTTCTTACTTTCGCATTTTTTTCTGTAGCAAAGACATTAACAGTGAGAGTGATGTCTCCTTTACCATCTTTTAACCTTCACAGTTTACTGTTTATTTTGTTGTGTTTTTTTTTCTGACTCACTTAAGTTTATCAACTTTAGAAAGAAACAGAATAGTTATTTTCTCACACTGAAAACTAGGAAACTGTCACTATAGTCTCTCTGAGTGCTCTGTACTTTCTACTCAACTGTCCTGTGACCTACATGTGAAAAACTTTTCCACCATTCTTTCTTTATTTAAAAGCAAAAACTAATCAAAGCGTATAGTACATTTAAAATGTTATACAATGAATGATATTCTGTTCTTCTTCAGGGTTCTGTTCTTTTTGTTCACGTATCTTAATTACTAATACAGTGTATGGCGTTTGTGACAAAGTGAATATTAAAAACTATTTTCTAGCTCCTAAAAAAAAAACCTGTGCTAATAGTCTCCCGTAGGCCTTCATTATACCTTATAACTTCATGTTATGCTGCACAGTAGCGTAATTAAAAAATGTCAGAACTTGGAACTCTTGAATCTTTTCTTTCTTGGGGATGAGAATGGAGCACAATAAATGACCTAATGAGAGAGTGTACCCAGGTCTCTTGTTTGGCTGCTGTCCAGTTTGCAGATAAGCTGTTAAAGGCCGTTGGCTGTTTTGGGCCTTCCTTATTTAGGTTATTTTTATTTATTTATTTTATGTTGCTGTCCTGAGGCTAAAATTTTATGATATTGTAGAAAGCTGTATGCAAAATTCATTTCATGCTACATTGTGACATTTTTGAAAGAAAGAGGAAAGCATTAAATGACTCAAGTGTGAATGACTATTTGCAGGTTTATATTATTATTTGTTCTATATTGTGATGAAACTATGAAGGGTCAGATATAGAAGGAAAATTCACTGTCTGTAACTTTGAGGTCACTTCCTCACTCCTATATAAATACCTCATTAAAAAGGAAAATGTTTCTAGAAAGGTATTTGTACTTTATTCAGAATATTCCAGTTCGTGCATCAGTGTATCTTTCAAATGCTAAGAAATAGCATTCTAGTGAAAAAAATATGTATATAAAGCCCATAAAATTTTGGATTTTGACATCTACTTTTCAAATGATATCAAAGTAACAATTCCTAAGCTTCAAGAAATAATGAAAAAAAGAACAGTTCACATCTGTTGTTTGCAAAATATGTAACAAAACACAAAAAAAAACACTTTCGTCTTTACTTATGCCTGAAAGTGTACAATTTATACAAAAAAAATAAAAAAGGTGTGCATGCAGTTGCACATAAATAAGCGTAACTGAACACATAATGGTCTTAAAGCTTTTTTTAAATGTTATAGAATATTTAACTTATGCTATTTACAATATTTTTCCCTTCTATCTTTCCAACTAAGCCATGAAAACCGTCAAGGAAGAAACAGACTATGTCTTGTTTTTTTTCTTTTTGTTTTCCATACTCTATTTAAGTACGACCAAACATAAACAATTTAAAAAAAATTCTACACATCAGATTTCATAGCCAGTTTTCTGTGCCAACATTTGTTCAACAATTTTTATTTTGGCATCAGATGCAATGCTGTCACCTAAGCAAAATTTCCTTTCCTTTTCTGTTGAGTCTGCCAACAAGGTTGCTACTCTAATTAGTACCAAAACTGATTTTCATATGTGCATATTTATAGTGTGACTACTTATCCATTGGGCAACCATCCAATACAATAATATGATTTTATGTAAATCACTAACTGGACATTAGTTGGTGATGATTTCTCACCTGAAATAAAAAGTTAACTTTAGTGTAAGGAATTTGCATGGTCCTGGGATGTCATATATTTTTTTTTCCTGACAATGTTCTCTTCTGAAATTAGACTTGTCCGTATCTATTGCATGATATTGAATTGTGATTTAGTATCCTGCTATTTTGAAGTTGGTTTTTGAAAATTAGCATGTTTCTTTTTCAGAAAGTCTAATGATGAAAGTACTGCGCGCAATGCAGATACATCTTTCAGCTGGACGTATTATAAGACAGATACAATTGAAAATGAGACATTTTTTCAGTGATGATCCAATAGGATTCTTCTCTCAATTACAGAGAGAATCAGATATCAGGGTTTGACAAGTGGCAACTATGTCAATCTAAATCTGGATGTGAACATTTGTTAACTTCAGGTAACTTGCCCCTGGAGTTAGACTTGAGCACGCATCAGTACTCTGAAGTCTTTTCTGCTGGGTGATGGCAGTCATTCTTCTTTCTGAAGTCAGGAGTTCTTTGTCGCTTTGGCATCCCACTCAAATACTGTGAGCAAGAACTGTAACCTATGGTGTTATTACCCAAATCACTGCAAATCTCCTGACTGACCTGGCTCTGGACTTCCACTTGCAATATGGGAGTTGGTGATTTTATTAAGTTTCACATGGTTGGGGAAGAGAAAATATGCAAAACAGATTAATTTAAAGGATAAAAAATAAAAAGTTCCGTTCTGTAGATACTGATGATGATGATTTTGCAAACCCTAATGAGTTTGTTTCGATTTTTTTTTTTTTTTGGTCCTCTCAAAGAAATATATTTCTATACCTGTGAAGTTGTTTGTTCACCCTGGGAATGTTTAAGATGCTACTGTGAAAAACAAAGGATGCTGCATGCAATAGCAGCCACATTGTTATAGTACAAATGCAGAGTTTCAGTGAATTATCTGGTAATTTTTTTTTCTTAAGTGTGATCTTTCTATTTTATGGTGGCCTGTTGCTGAGCTTTTCTCAGAGTAAATCATACAAATGAGAGAGATAGTTTTGTGATTCTGGACTTACAGTGAACTGCAGTGTTAACCTGAGGCACACAATTTTTTTTTGCTCTAGTGCCTTGTAAGGAAACAAGGAATGCAAAAAGAATAATAAAACTGCCTTTTAAAAATTTAGTATAAATTATGCTGTTTGTTACAAGTCTTTTAACACCCTCTTTATATAATTTTTTTTCCGTTTTAGAATTTGGCTTTATCATCCACCTCCTTTTGTTTTTCCTATTTCTAATTCTAAATATATTAATAAAACCAATTATTAGATTTCTTTTTACAGTACTTTTCGAGTCAGAACACTTGGAAGAAGCAGTATATTTATAGTTTTTAATGCTTTAATTATTCCTTTTTTTCCTTCAAATCTCAATTTAGATACATAAATAGGTAGTACTTAGTGCAAGCATAACCAAGATATAATTATTTGTCTGATTAATGCAAGTGAAGAAGAGGAAGGGAAGGGCAGTCTTGGTAATCTGATGGAGCTGATAAGCTTCTTCCTTCTACTGTCATGGCCTAACCTAAATGGCAGAGGGCAGACCATTTAATATCTCCTGGTACTTCAGTTTCCCTAAAGCCAGTGGGGACGGTAATGGCCTTAAGGATATACTCGTGAGGAGAAATTCATCATTACCTGTGAAAAGGTCAGATCTCCTGACAGTCCAAGCAGAAAGGAAAAATATAATTGTAGCCTTTTAGACTAGGAGGAAGTGGTCGTATTGTCAAAGTGCACTAAGCTAGGCTAGAAAATTCAGATCTTATTCTCAGTTCTATCATGGAGTAATTTTACAGTATTTATTTTTCACCTACTGTATGTCTTCTTTCCATGCAGACTATCTGATTATCTTTGGGGTCTCACACTTTGGAGTACTTGCTTCCTGAGGTCCCTGTCAAAATATAAGCAACTTGAAAACTTCTAAAGTTAAAGCTAGGAAACACTGAAGATATTCTCTAGCTGGGAAAGACATTATATTAAGACATGATAGGCTGAAGCAGGTACACCCGGTGAGATGCAAACAGGAGGACTGCTCCAGGAATTCTGATGAGGGATGGTTACAAGATCAGATAAAGAAATAATTTACAGTAAGATGGAATATTAGAGTTTAGCAGAGTTGAAGGTACAGAACTTGCCTTTGTCTTTCATGAAAGAAAAAAACTTATGCAGTTTATTTTTATTAGTAAGTTTGGTTTTGATGCACTCACAATTAAACGATAAGAAATCAATTGTTTCTGACACTTTCTGCCTCCCAGATGGATGATTTAAGCACAAAGGTTAAACATTTTTAGCAATAATTATGTATTCCATTGAAAATCACTCCTACAGAGAACCCTGAGACTACTTTTGCATTCTGAGCATCACATTTCTAAACTAGAGTTTGCTTTTGCTCTAAAGGAATAAAAAAGTGCATTTTAAATACGTTGCATTACTGATTCCTCCTTAATCCTTTTGCTTGGAAAATTATACTATTGATAACAAGATAACATACATGCACGTACTATTGTCTTATTGTTCTAAACTGAATTAAACTCAAGATTTTTGTTTGTATGTTTTGTTATAGATAAAAATATAGCCTAAATTGTTTGTATCTTGAGCCCACATTGATCTTGTGCCCATTATGTTGGGGTCTGTTATTAGTGTTTATTTTGATAGGACATTTAAAGTGTTGCACGTGCGTTGTTAGAAAACTTCCCTTTCTCTAACCATTAAGTTTATCCCGGTGCAAGTAAAGATATCAACCAGGAAATGCTTGCAGCATAGGAATTGATACCTTAATCAATTGCTGATAAGAAAGGTGCATTTATCAACTGCAGCTACTCCATAGCTTGGTATCCTCAGTCAGAAAAGGAATTCTCACCTAGTTCCTATTCTGAGCCCTACTGAGGACATGTGTTTCAAAATAAAGGCTGAGTGCAAGCACAAGTCTAGAATGCTGATTACACTGTATAGGTGAGAACTCAGGAGGAATGAAAAAGACATGCTGGTTGCAACTGGATTTGGAAACTACAGCTTGTTTATGATCTGTTAGGGAAGAACTGGAGATGGAGTAGTGGAGAGAGTTGTTTTGTTTTGTTCTGGCTTCATGTGGTTTGTGTGCTCTTACTGTCACTCTCTGTTCATTGGACAAAACCATTCTTGCAACTGTATTACTTCAGATACTGAAAGCATGACTCATATCAGGGTTAAAAAAGAAAGAACGGACCCGTTCTTCATCTCACAACTCTTCTGCTATCATAACTTCAAGGTGTACTTGATAAACCACAAGAGTAGAGTTACTCATAACCTGCTAAGTCTGGAAAGAGTCTTAATATGCATCCTTCTCTTGCATATGAACACTTCAATGAATAAGGTTATAAACTGTTCCCAATTCTAATATAATGAAGTCATATTGTAAATGTGTTGAAATGTAGCATTTCAATGCTGCTGGATTTTTGGTTGGTCAATTTGTTTTTGTTTTTTCTTGTTGTTTTTTTAGCAGGACCATGGTTTATTGTCTGATTTTTGTTTTCATGAAGTCTACAGTTTTAATTCTTGGTATTATATAGATCAAATGCTTTATTTGATTTTGTTCTTGGCAAAAATATGACTTCAAACTGTTTAGCTGTTCTTCTTAACTTGTCAGCATTACATTTGCCAAATGCAAAACTGATACATTTAATCTTTGTTCTTCCAAATACATTTTCAAGGGAGGAGGGGGTTTTGAGCATTTACTTGCCTACTTGCATTTATATATGCATGCACATTGTTATTTAAATGAAAGAGGATTGCACTAAACCTCTTGATTTACCAGTGATGAGATATATAAATAACCATTGGTATATTATAGCAAAATTACAACCATGCAGATGAAGCAAACATCTGAATAAACCCTATGTATAAAAACATTATTTACCTGTGAGCATAGATGAACTTACTGATGTTGGAAGGGAATCAAACAGGTTTTGTGGTTGTTTTTATATTTTTCAGTTTCGTCACTTGAAAGAAATTATGAAAGAGACCAAAGAAATTTCACGTTATTGTTTTTGAGGACATCTTTTGTAGAAGAACTGTGTTTATGCTGTGTCATATCTACAAGTAATATTAAAGTCAGTAATAACAGAAAAATAAACTGATAGACATAAAAGGAGGAAAAGCAAATAATAATTCTAGTGAAGTCAAGTAAAGATATTTCTTTTCCTGTTTATTTTCATGGTATTATCAAGAAAGAATAGCTTTTGTACAAATCAGATGACACCTATTCTATCAAAAATTTTCTGCTTAATTGTATTAACAAAGTATTATTTCCAGGGAAAAAAAAAAAAACCACAACAAAAAAAAAACAACCAGAAACCTTCCTTTCTGCTCACGCTGCTACAAATATAATAGGGAATTTTAAGAATGCTACCCATATTCCATTAAGATTTACCTCCATAGATGTTTCAGGTTTATTTTTTTTGTAATCATTGGAGGAATCATAGGCAAGTTTGTATATGATGTGGCTGTTTTATTGACATTCATGTTAGTAGTTTCAGCTTGCATGTGTGTAGTGTTTTATAGTTATTATGTCTCTTTTATATCATGTTTATGGATGTTTTCTAGATAACTTTTTTTGTTCTACTGAACTAAATTTTACTTCAGAACATTTGAACACTCTTCAGGACTAGACCATTTATTAATACAAACTGTTTTAGTAGACACTAGAAAGCATGCACTCTGGAATAACTAGTTGATGAAGAAAATATTAGTTCATTCCTACTATGGAAGGACCGCTATGGTACTTCAATCAGTAATCTTGTGACTTCCAAATAATTGCAATAGATGTTTTTGTGTCAAAATGAGGCACTAGAAACTCATAGAAATCAAAAAATGCTCTTGTTATTTTCTATCATGATAGATCAAAAGAGACTTATAATAAAAGGCTACTTCCTGGTACAAACATTGCCAAGGGCTGCCTGGAGAATTAGAGGAAGTAGTGCTATTGTCAGAGCAGGAGCTCCAGCCGATATGAACATTACCAAGTGGAATAAATTGTTGATGTTGCTTTTGAGGGTGACATTTTGAACTGGAACTATTCTGTTTGATATATGTATATATATTTTTTTGCTTAGTGCACGTACTCTGAAATAGTTTGCTCTTGCTACCTTCATGAACAGCCTTTTCTTCCAAGTACTATCTGTGTGTGTTCCTCCTCAGCATTCCAGCTGCTTGACATAGGAGCCTCTGTTTATTGCTGCTGTCTTGTCCCACTGTTCATCTCTGTTGATTTTCTGCTTTTTTTCATAGCCACATTTTTTTTTGTTTTTAATGTCATGTTGTCCATCCTTTCATCTCTTCCATTCAGAAATAATCTGTGTTGGATCTCTTGTTATCATATTTATGTCTCCATGGTACTTAGCACATTCACAGTCACTTCAAATAAAGATGTCCATTCAAATATGGGTGCACACATTATCATTGTTAAAAACAATAATAACATCTTATATTCAAGCTTGCAGAAATTAGGAAATAATGAAGTCATTTGCTTATCCTGCATCATGATATGTTGTTAAACAATTGTGTCAATGCCACGTAATTAGCAATATTTTCTTAATTAAAAACAATGCTTTAAAATTATTTACTGCAGTTTTTGGCCTTGTTTGAAGCGTACATTTATATCTTATTTTTGTATAACTTTCTCAAGCATTTCTGAAGGGCTATGATGCTGACCCTTTTTCACAAAATAGAATTTAAGGCATAGAGAGAGGCTGCGGGTCAGAAGTACAAGCTGACAGTTCACCAAGTACAAGACACAGACCTGACTTTCACAATGTTTGCTCTTATAAGTACACTACGTGTTACGGTTGTGAATCAGACTCTTCTCTTTCCTGAGAAACTTAGAAATAAATGAACATAACAGAAAAATACCTATGAACAATGCTTCACTTTAGTAAGTGGGGGGATTAGTATGATCTGGTTCTAAGAGAAATATTTTCACTTCAAAACTTCTATATTTCCAGCCATGCAGCTTCATTTGAAATGCATTTTCTGGCTTCTGCAACCAAAAAGATAATCTTTCCTAGAAAACTGCTGCCTTTCCATAGCTTACCCAGAGGCTATTCCATCTTGTGCTACAAGGACAAGTGCTTTAGTGACTGTGTGAAGGGAGATGGAGAGAAATTAGGAAAAACAGTCTATTCATGTGCACACTATAATTATTATTTGTAGGTTATACACAAATAAATAATTCTGGTGTTTATTAATTTTAAAGTACTTGATTTTTACTGATTGATTTTTATGTGCAGTTTTACGGAGATTAATAAACTATAAAACATGGAATAAAAATGATGAGAAATGGGATCACCACGTGCCAGCCAGTTCATTTGCTAGGCTGATGTCTTTAAAATCAACACTCTGATCTCTCTCTTTCTGGAGAAAATACTATGCTCTTTTTACTCTGCATGGGCCAGCATTGGCTGGAAAGAATGTTTATGTGTTTGGTAAATGTTTCCTGACATGATACTTAGGAAAATGTGGTTTAATTCTGTTTTTTCTCATTTTTCTTACACCACATCATTCTGTAAATTTGCTTTTGATTTCTAGGATATCAGCCAAGCTTCCAGCTGGAAATGAAAAGCAAGTAAAGAATCTCCACTACAGACTGAATGGGTATCATGGTAGACTCTAAATTTTCAGAGGGTGAAGCTGCCCACTTTGAAGATAGAGTGGTATAATCAGCTGGTCAGTTCTTGGTACAGTCTGAATCCTTCTTTCTGACTTTTTGCTTCCCTCTTCCTTTTCTTTTTTTTTTTTTCTTTCCTTTTTCCCCCAAGCCTGGTTACTTTGGTATGCATGAATTTGTCTTTACCTTTGTTCTTCTACTGCTTCTTCATCGTTGGTTCTTTATAAGATATAATATGTCCTTTTTTCACTTGCTGACCAATAAGAACACATCCTCCAGCCTCCACTCCTTCTACTCCTACCACTCTTCCTTTATCTTAATGCTACTTGACCTAATCTGTCCCCGTTGGTAAGCTTCTCTGACTCAAAGGCCAGCTGTACCCTGTGGAGTTTCACATTCTGCCCTCAAAGCATGAAGGTTGTTTAATTCTGTGAGAAAATTTGAGCGGTATAATTTTTCCTCATTCTCTGAATTCTTACTATCACTTTGGCTGAAATGTTTTTAAATGATTTCTGCCCGAGGTGGATTGCCAACACAGAAAATGTGATCCTAAATAATTTGTTGGTAAATTTATAAGTATCTATAAAAGGACTCTTTTAATGGGAAGTATTAAGCAGTGTTATAAATGGACTATGATTTCATGTTATTTTAAAATTACTTTGTGCATGAGTAAGGATATGGATGAATAACTGTTTTGCCTCAATATCCATACACAATCAGTTTTGGTTTTTGTTTCTTTTTAAAAAGCTTACTTTTAAATGGTTGATTATACCAAGAGAAATAGGAGTAAGTGCCAGTGCACATCTTTTCTAGAACTGTGCAGTGAATTCCAAATTTAGACCAAATTAAGGGTGCAAGCGTGATTTGTGGAAACTATGCCTGAATAAATTCATATGTCTCTTGGTACATTTTAATGTTACAAAATGTTAACAGAAATGTACAATATACTCTGAAAGTTAGAGAGTAAGTGCACACTGGGTGACTCTGGAAGTCTTGTTCCTGAATAATTCTCTTAGATGTTTTTGTTTTTCATATTTTCATTCATAATTTGGTGTAGTGCTCAGTGTGCATGTATGACCACAATAGTGAAGTAAGTTCTTGTGCTTATACGCTAACTGTCCTCTATTTCTGACTTCATATTTACAACTTAAATGACAGAAGACAAAATGTTAAAAGGAACTAAAGCTTTTAACTTAATTTTCAACACTCAATATTTTGTTCATTATCCAAAAAGCAGTCCAGCTTTAAAGAACTACTTCCTAGCCATATACCTTAATACATCTCCACATCTATGTGTCGCCTTTCACTATGATTTATTATATTTGTAGTGCCAAATTGAAAGTGCAACCGCTATCCTAAGTGTCTTCAGCTTTATGTTATGTGGACCATGCCTGACCAAATCTGATAATTTTAGGAGGTAAAAGTGCAGCTCCTAGATCTAGAAAATATGGCTCTTTGGACTTTAGCTTCAGATCAAGGTGAGATGTTTTGCCCCAAAGAATGGAGTTTTATGTTCCCACTTTTTCACATATAAATGGGTCAACTTGGAAGACAGTGCAGATGTCTCAATATTGTCAGTTCCACATGGATCACTCAGATCTGTGAATGTCTCTTTTCATAGTGTAATGTCAAATGCTGGCAGAGATAAGAAAGCTCAACTTAGATTCTACACTAACCTCCTTTTCTGTGAAAGAGCTGAATGAAGCTCTTTGGAAAGCAGGCTCAGATGGACATATGGCAATTCTAACTTTCTTCTTGACAGAGTAATGGGAAAGTGAGAAAGAAAGAAATAGAAAGATTTTTACCATTGCATTGAGTATATTTCTGTGCCCAAGTATAGCCAAAGGAAATGAATGTCATTGTATTTCCTTGAAAGAATAAAAATCTATCGTAGTAAATACATTTGGCAAAATGAAATTATTTTATAAGCTGTAGCAAGATGAGTTTTCCCAAAATTTTACTGCTTTGCTTCTGTCTGTGATGATGGTGTGTTATGCGGCAGTGTTGTGTACTTACTTGTAATTACTCATCTGCTTTCTATGAAACAGCTGTGCTCAGGTGCTGGGCCATTTCTAATACCAGTTGCTTACATTAGGACGTGATAATCAGCATGATGATATTTTTTGTTGCTGTTTTTGTAGTCTTTAGGTTTCTTCAGACATCTTAAAACAAGCAAATAAAAAAGCAGCCTAGTAAGAACATGTGATCCTCACTCACAAATACATTTTTTTTAGCTGCTGTTTAAGATATTCCGACTTTTTTTCTCATTTTCAGATCATTTTTTTTACAACCAGAGAAAGTTCTTTATGATACTTTCTGGATAGAGCAATACTGACATCCATTGGTTTAATATTACGTGAGTATTTTTTAAATCCAACTAACGTACTAGGAACTCTCAACAGTACCACAAGTAAAAGGACTGTACTCAGTATGATCCAAGGAGGATTGTGCTGAGTCCAGTTCACTATACTAGAAATGTGTCGCCAGTTCAGATTAGCTTAATGGAAGGGAACACATCTGCAAAATGAGAGTCCAAATATGGAGACTGAAGCAAAATAAACACAGGCATCAGAAGTATCATCTGGGGAAAAAATAATAATGGAGCATTTGCAGAAATGTTGACATTTTTCTCAAATGACCTCTCAAAATGGGAAACTACCTAGTATTATATGAACCTGTCTTGTTTTATAGTAATCAAAAAACTGCTGAAGCAGGAGAAAAAAGTGTTTCTAATAGCATAGTTCAGTGAAGAAAATAACTACCCTTTGTGGTGGGTTCTGAGCCCTCTGATGGTGTAATTTAATTTAGCACCATGGTAATTTCTATAAATATATCTTTTATAAACATTACTGAAAGATCACCTGTGGTATAGAGAAGTGGTTTTTAATCAGGAAAAAGCATACCACAGAAAGCGATGGAGCTCTCCGCACTGTCGCGACGAGCTAAGTAGATGAGGCTGATTACCTTAGACTCCAAAAACAGAGAACCATTCTGTCAGCGAAGGCAGGGCGACAGGCTTTAACAAAAAAGCTCTCCTCTCGCTGTACCCTCCCACTGCATTCAGTTGCAAATCGCTGTGTGCTCTGCACAGCCTGAGCTCCGGTCCCCAGCGTTCCCAGTAAGTGCTGCGGCTTCGGCAGCAGCGCCGGGCTCTGCGCTGCCTTCCTCCTGGGAAAGCGAGCTGCGGTGCGTGCGTGTGCGTGTGTGTGTGTGTGTGTGTGTCAGTGCGTGCGTGGGGGACAGTGAGTACTGTGCTGTGTCCTCCTTTTTTTTTTTTTTTTTTTATCAGGAGCTCTGAATGAAAGCCAGTCAGAGGGAGAGCTCCCCCTCAGCTTTGGTTCTCTGCTGTCCAGAGTTAAGCGATGCTGGGAGAAAAAAGCCTGAGTTAGATCCAAGTGGGATCAGTCTTAGGAAATAAGAGCAGAAAGCAAACAAGAAAAGGACTCTAATAGCTCATTCTTCAGTTTTCCTTGCGGTGGACACTACTTCACTTTCTCAGAAGCAGAATAAAAGGTAGGAGCCTTTCTTATTTGTGCTTCCTTAAGCTTCTTGCAGTTGCTGTTATTATCACTGTCATTAGGGCATGAGGAGCATGGTATTCAATGCACTGCATCGAATTGTTCTACTGTATGCAACTTTTTACATTTCGTAAATATGCCTCAGGAGTAATGAGACGAGGGATAGGAAATAGGTGCTGTGCATTCTCTTCTCAAAGTAAACCGGTATCATATGTATTCAAGATTGGTCTGCTAAGCATTTCATAAATCTCTTCTTTTTCTCTACCAGTAAACAGGCTGTCTTTCGAGCAGCAGTTTCAATCTGTATGCAGTTCTTGTAAATTCAATGGGGACAGTAACAATACTATTTGAACTGAAAAAGGCACAGCGTTTCACAGTGTAACTGTTATGGACATAGCATGAAGCACGTATGTGCCCACACTCCCTCTATGCTAGTGCAAGTCTTCTACAGCATTCAGTGCTATTGATTTTGCCCTGAATTGAATTTCAGAATAATTGTATGCACTTAGAGCAAATGTTTTTTAACAAAGGAAATCCCTGCAGAGATGGATAGAGGCTGGATACAGGTAATATTTCAAAGATAGGTACAAAGACATACACACACAAATGGGAAAAATGTTGTCACATTTGACGTTTCAGTAAGGGGGGGAAAGAGAAAAGGGAAGGAGAAAAATTTAGTCTGCACCTGTGTGAGCATTTATTGTCATTGCTGCAATAAAATCCATATTTGATGTGGTGTTAAATTAATGCAGACAGTACAAGTCTAAATCCATGTTCCCAACTACTAACTATTGGTGGCATTGTCAGCAGCATGAGAAATTTGCCATGGACTAATACTGCACATGATACCAGTTGCAGCCATAAAAATCTAACAGTCCTTCAGCTTAAGAGAATGCATCTGCACGTGCAATCAGTGACAAACAGCAACCAGCATTTTAAAACTGACCTATCATTTCTGTTGCTTCCCACATAAATGGAGTTGTTTCCTATAATCTTCATCTTTCATTTCAGTAAAAGCCACTGCATTAACCCAACTGTACATCCATTGCTTTTAAGATTTTTTTTTTGTATTATACAACTTGTTGTTTATGTGTGTGTGTTTGCATAAATGAGTGTGTGAGTATGTGCACAGTGTGAGGAAGAGGGTTTGTGAAGAATTATCTTTTTCCTTTTTTCTTTTTACTTTTTCTGAGGTAGTAGGCTTTGCGTTTACATGGCAATGTTGCTGGAGTGGGAAAGGAGGGATGGGTGATTGGATTGTACTTCTGAATATCTAAATCCTTTTTAAGTATGCCATGTACCAGGAATATAATGGGTCTGGAACAAGCACTTATTGAGATTTTCCCGTTACTCAAACTTGTACATTAATTGGCTACTTTGTGAATGGAATGCTTGTCTGTGCTGTTTTCAAGGAGGAAAAGAAAGAAACAATGAACTTAGGGAACTGGGTAAGGCAAATAGAGAAGATAGGCTATTTTTCTCGGAGTTGAAAAACAGCTTTTTAGACTCAGTATATGGGCTTGCATCAGGAGTACTTAGATTATGAACTGATAATCTAGTTTGTGCCTGAAGGGGCTCTTCTCAAATTTTTATACACTTTGTTAACCGGTAATGTGAATGAAAAGGTCATGTCTGTATCAGTTTCTACTAATTCTAGTTAAGTTTTATGACCATGTTTTCTTTGTGTGCTGTCAAAATGATATTATATTCCTCAGTAGGAACTTTGTAACATCTGAGGAGTATAGTTTATAATACAGACATTTAAACTTGAGACAGATGCTGAGAATTTCTTGTTTCTTTAGATGGCACTGGGCAAGATCTTGATTGCTCACATTGCTAACAGTTTGTGTTGTGTTACACAACTGTAATCATTTACAACAGCTCGCTATAAAATAGCAACATATAGTTTTGGGGATGATTTGTATGAACTTACAGGCTCTGTAATGGTCTTGTTGGCTTTTCATTAGAGCAAATGAATGTAGATCTACTAGAACTTCTTAATTGCATGCTCTCAGTAAACAAAGGGTCTGCGAATAAACTGATGAAGTAGTGAAACATGCTCACAGTAAATGCTGTGGTTACTGTTTTGTGCTCAGATGTAGTTGAAAAAAAACAAAAATAATGCTATATGTTAAAACAAATAAGCTCATCATTAATTGAATGTAATGAGATATTCAAAATGTACACACATATACATGCACACCAATATACAAATTTCAGTTAAGTTGTATCATTTCTGATTTTTCCTTGTTAGATATCTCATTGTAAAAAGCAGAAATGAATAATTTGAGAATAATAACTACCACAGTTTCTGAGACAATCATTTCCTACTCTCATCATGGTTTCCCAAGGAAACAGATGATTGAGACAGAATCTGTCTCATCTAGGTAGTTGTCTGTGGATAACTTAGTTTCAATGCCTGTTAATCATGTTCACATCCAGGTTGCAGGTGAAAATTCACTACCCTTGAAGCAGCGTAATTTTATATCTTATCACACCACTAGGTTGCAGCACTTGTGCAAAGGGTCAAATTTAAACAGAAATATTTTTGAAGTGTACCGATTGGGTGAAGTTTCTGGCTATCATTATAGTATTTTTAATCAGTTCATTATTAAAAGCCTGGTTTGTAAACACCAACACATACTACTGGGACTGCAGCATATTCTTGCTCATACACTTGAAAAAAGCTGCACAGTTCATTATTTGGTATTACATACCATTGGACAAGCTAATTGGCAGAATATGACAGTCTATGAAACATCTTGTGAATTTTTTGTGAGCCACATAAACATATATTCTCTATTACTGTTGTAGTTATTATGGGATATTTAATTACACACCAGTTGACATTTATAGTGAAAGAAATATTGAAATTCAGTAGCAAAACTTCTTTTCCTGTTAACAATTGAAGTATTCCAAAGTAAAACATTATTAAGTGACTTTACTGCACATAAGCACACCATAGAACATCTTAAATTGCTTTGAATGTCATGCAGCTACCAGTAAAAACTCACACATGGTATAGTTCACTGAAAACTTGGTTGGCCACGTTTTGTGGTACACACACTCCACATCCTGCTCTCTCAAGTCTAGTGGACACTTACTTTTTGACAAAGTGTGCTTTCCTCTAATGTCCAACTTCTGGAGAAACTTAAAAGCAGGATACAATGAAGAAACAGTGGTATTCTGAACTCTATCTCAGACTAAATGTTCCCCTAAACACACTCAGTCTCAAAGAAACTCCTCTGTTTACTGTTCTTTGATTTGTCTTCCCTGGATTTAAACCTCTTCAGTTCTGAGTCCCTGGCATGGTGGCTTGCCTAACATGTTTATGTCTGTGGGTTAGAACTTCTACTATGGAGCAATGGTAAATTCCGTCTCTGGAAAGCAGACTGTGTTTCACTCATCAAGATGCACTACAACACACAGAAAATATCAACCAGACCCCAAAACTGTATTTTTATTATTTTTATTCTTTATTTTGTTTTTACCTGGGGGCAAGCCAAAACACCATCCAACCAAAGAGATATTGAGCTTTTACATTCTGTTTCCTGACTTATTGGTTGAGATTGTACTGGAGGATTTGCCAAAAATCTGCCATCTAAAGCTTTTAATGCATTATTTTGTACATGCAGTCTTTCTGATTGTTAAACATCAGACCAATTACATCAAGTACGTGTGTGTATATAAGGAAAAAGCAAAACAGGGAATATCTTTGTTTAGTACAGGGATTTCATTCTCTCAGGCAGAATACTGCACAATTTCTGTCAATTTATATCAGCTTTTTATTATTTCACTTTCAGTGTAAACTCATACTATGATGTCATTCCTCTACTAAATTATATGCAATAGAAGCTGATCAAGTTAATCACTTAGTTGATAAAAAAAGGCTTTGCAACAGAGGATATGAATCTCTACCAGTATCTCAGAGGTGTTCTCCAGCTTTCACTGTCACAGGGCATCTGACCTGGGATATAAACTCAAGTTGGAAGTGTGCAGTACTACATCTGTACCCACAGACTGCATTATAATGATGTGCAGAGACTTAGGAAAATAAGTGGACATAACAAAAAGAACATGGCAGGTGCTCTTTTAAATGCTGCTCCAGTGTACACATCATTCTCAGCAAAATGCTTTTCTATTTCGAACTTTACTATGGCAACTTCTTAACAGTAACTAAAAGTGAACTTTGAATCATGTTTCAAACATTAAGAAATCATGTAAAACAGTTAGCTTGTGTATGTGTGCTTACACAAAGCTAATCATTCAAAAAACTGAATATAGATATTTCCAGAATTCCACTGCTCAAAAACAAAAATTTTGCTCTTCTGCTTTACAAGAGCAAGAAAACATCTGAAATACTATCTAATTTATGAATTGCATGTAGTTTGACATATATTTCTATATACATACGTGCTGTTTTATGATTTTACTGCTGATGTTCCATCATCTGCCACATAACGGATTTATTTTATTGTATTATTCTATTTCAGCACTTTGCATTAAAGTATAAAGAATATGACATACCAACATTTAGCCTGATCAGATCATGATCCTGAAAAATGAATGCAATCCTCATGAAGTCTGCAGTGCTACAATGCCGGATTTTATGACATAAAGAATAGGTACCAAAGTAATTTACTGCACTAAGGACAAAGCTCCAAATACAACAGGACTAGTATTCATCCCCTGCCATCCATATTAATGTAAAATATAAATACATATAAGTGAACTGCTATTTTGTACTTGTCAACCACACTTAGTAGTTCATATGATATTTGCATCTGTTTAGTGAGTGCAAATATTATTAGTTGTTGCACTATCCTAGTATTAAGCATAAATAGATGTATGCCTTTGTTGAGGAAAATTTAAACACTGTGCATTCTGTCATTGGTTTGTACAGGTAAAAATAGTGTAGAGATTATTTTTACTAGTTCTGGAACAGAGTTTTGTATATAGATTTTCTTGAATATGCTTCATATCGTAGACATAAAGTAAATGGACAAAAACTAAAATGTTTTAAATGAGGATGTAAAAAATGTAGAATTGAAAATAATTTGGAATTATATGGTGAGAGTAGTCAAGTCAGTAAGAGAAAGAAACCTTAGATAGAAAAAAAAGCTAAGAAAAATCATTTTTCAAATCTATGCATTCCTTTTTCTATCAAATAGTCACCTGTTCTTTTCTCAATGCCTTTTCTATGATGAGAGGAACTGGAGCCATAAATGCATGTAATGCACGAAATCTGAGACTCCATCAACACTAATAGCATTGCTGTGCATAGGTTTACATCCTTGTCTTTGATATCTGTCCTGGACTCCCTAGGGCCAGGCGTTCTGTAACCTTGCTAAGATCTGTACCGGTACTGCTAATGAAGATGAAATCTCCTAAAAAGGGAACTGGACTCTGCTTTGAAAACTGCTGTGAGCCAGGTGGGGAAGGAGAGTATTTTATCCATCACAGCCTTGAGATATTCCTGGATTTATCTACCTGGTTTAACGGGCACAATATTATGTTCTTCTTGTTATGCTTATCATTCTCACGTCATTCTCACATCATTCTCTTTAAAAATATTGTTGATCACTAGGCCTTAAAACGCTGTATGATGTGGTCATGACAGACATAAGGATTTCAATTATGAATTGGGACTGTAGTACATTGCATCTACAAGTCCTATTTTCAAGGTGAAAAACTGTCATCTTTCTTTACTCTCTATATTCTTTCCTCTTTGGGCAAAGATAAGGATCTATACTGTTTTTGGTCTTGTGTGAAATCTGTAGATAGTGTTACAATAGTTAATTAGAAATTTAAAAAAATGGCTTTCAATCCTAAAGTTTTTTGTCCTTTTGTATATATACACAGACTTATAATCATGTTTTGATTTTTCACTTGTTACTGGAGAAATATTTGAGCCTGAAAACAGGAGATAAAGTGTGAATCTACAAATTTATATTTGGGTCCCTCCCTGTGTAATGGTACATAGCTCCTTGAAGAAATACAGATGCATTTATAAATGTGTAATCAGCAAATCAGTTAAAAGGAGACTTAGATATCATGAATATCAATATAACATAAAAATCCCAAGTAATCCATCCACTGGAGATGTGCACGTGCTAATGAAATTAATAAGATTTAGATCTTAATGTCTTTTATTTCTTACGTGGAGGCTACTCAGAAGATGACCTGAATTTTCTGTAAGAAATTGTCAGTTGTTAGAAATAATTGCAAAACGAAACTCAAGACAAATAGAAAAATACAGGCAAAGTAACAAAAGCAAACAGAATGTGGTAAAGCAAACAAGCAAACAACAAAAACCACCCAGTAATATATAAAAGTACACATCATCACACTATTGATCATATCAGTCTGTTAAATGTCAGTGCTATTGTATGTGATTTTTCCTTTTACATTATAATTTTGATCCTGCAAAGTATGCTATGTAGAGTTACTAGCTTGTTCTCAGAAGTTTCACCTAAAAAATCAAATCACCCAATACCCATCTATTAGCCATCTTATAACAATTTGCAGTTAAATATTTATCTTTAACCAATACAAAAAGATGTTTTATTAATGTCATAGAAATGATGCTATCAGCTCCATAGAACCTAGGGAGTTTCAGCAGAGATTAGCAGCATTCAGTCTCTTAGTTTTTCATCAGAATAGTCCTTTATTAAATGGTAAATAATACCACAGACCTGTAGTGCTGCGTGAGTTACCAGTGTTTACCCAGTAATTTTGCAGCTGTATGAAACATTTTGCTCTCTTTTAAGTAAGAAACATAATTACTCCATGAAAGATAGTCTGCTTAAGCATATCATAACCAAGTTCCCCAAATATGCTACTGCTACTCCCCTCCCAAGAGCAAGTTTTAAATAGTATTTCTGTCTCTTTCCTTTTCCCTTGGGAAATTTACCACAGTCTTTTGGCAGAAATATGTAGTGTCCATTAGAAGTAGACACAAGCATGATCTTTTTCCTTTGTTGAATGAAGGTTTTCTGTCATTAGCATGCTGAGACGTGCTCTTTCCCCTGAGTAGAAGTTTGGTGCTCATGGTCAAGACATCACCGAAGCTGACATCTTGATTAAAGCAAGTAAAGTGTGCCCCAGGCTTATCAAGTACATTTGGTTCTCTCCATGACTTAATACTTGGGCACATTTCATTGACAGTTTGTGATTAAGAACTTGCAGGCTTATGTGCTACCTGTTACTAGATCCTTTTCCTTTTTTTCCTGATAGTTGTACCTGTGGATGGCAGATGTGCAGATAGATGGATTTTTCTCTGTAACATTGCCCTTTTAAATGATACGCTTAGGTTTATTTTTCTTTTTTGCAATTTAGTTCTTTCAGTTTTCTCATCTTAAATAGTCTTCATTGAAGTAGTACTCTGATTTCACTAATTTGAGAAAAACATTCTTAGCGTGTAATAGTATTACTTTTTTATTTATTTACAGTATTTAGACATTTTGATGGAATAACAATTATTCTGATGATTAAAAAACTTATCTGCCTTCTAAAATTTAAGTGTTTGTGTGATATATATGTACAAGGTGTAAAATGAAGACAGGATCACATCTATGTTCTTCCTCTTATCATCTTCAGCAAGGCATCTGAACCCATACATGTGATACTTGTGATACACTCTAATTGAGAATTGGTTTCCTCTAGCTTTCTCTTTGAGCTTAGAATAATGGGAATTAGAAAAGAATGATAAACTAAGACATAGCTATTATAGCAATAATATCATTATATTTTTACAAGAATAAATCTTCAAGCTAATTCAGGAATCTATAATGTGAATGAGAAAGGCCACTGGGCTTGAACTGATCTAAATTGGATACCTTAAAATTTGTGACAAAGAAGAGATCAGTTATTTAAGTACTGAAATGAAAAGATGTCTAAAAAGTTACAGTATAATTTCAATTTGTTACATTCAGAGCTTTAAATTCTATTTGCTATGCTTGTGTTTTAGAACAGAAATTGCAAGCAACCATCAACAAATGACTTTGTTAGGTTTTTAGTTTTAACAGGACCCACTTAGCTGATTTTAAACATTAAGGTTAAAGCTCAAAGTAATTCAGTCTACTATTTTATAGGATCAAAATAATAATAATAATAAGAAAGTGCTGTCCCAGCAGCTACTTCTTGCTAAACTTGGGGTTACGTATAATCAAGAGAGGAAACACCCACCCTTTACCTCCTCCATGACTGCAGCCATCAAGTTCTAAGCAGTAAGTACCTGCACTTGTGCATTAAGTCTGAGTTGTTTTGTCACTTGGACATCTGTAAAAGTCAGACCTAATGGGATAATGGCAGGCTAGGTGGATCAACCCCACACCTAACCATTTAGATTGTTCCAGCTCTGTCAAGAAGAACACAGTCTTGCCTTACAGAAGTGCGAGACAATGGTATCGTCTTAGTTATGTGTTTGATTCCTTGTTACTCTGCCCTTTGGAGTACATTTCTAGCTCTAGCATGTTAAGATCCTTCTTTTTTTCCCCATTCAAAAAGAATACCCAAGCAAAATTTTGTTATTCACAACTATCAGTCAATTTCTGGAGTAGTTCAGACACCCTTTTGTGATTGTTATAGTAGATTAAAGCTTGATAACAGGGCAGTAACGTAAAAAAAAAATGTAGTGTCATAATGGAATGATGACTGCAAGAGGAAAATATATATTTGTTAGGATTACATTTTGTTTAAGAAAACAGAATAAAACAATTCATCTCAATGAATGTGTGGTCAAATGCTGACTTACTTAAAAGTGCTTTAAAACTTATGAGCTACAGTGAAAAGATGCACGGAAATGAAGTTTGGAATTAGTTTAATGTGTTTCTGTACAATTAGAAATACTAGCAACAAAACTCAAGATAATTCTGACATGAAAATAATTCCTTTGTAGTTTTGACATTGTTCAGGGTCTTTTCCTGTCAAAAGAAAGAATTACAACAGCATACAGAAATTTGCCAGTGAAGTAGTAGTTCTGTGATTTCAGACGCTTGGTTTCCTCCTGAGTTAAGAAGATATTTAACAGTTTTTGTTTGTTTTCTATACAAAAGTAGAATATACTGCATAAAGTAATCGCCAATGAATTAACTATGGTTTAAAATTCTCCCTTTTACACACACCTTTCTTACTTTTTTTTTTTTTTCTTTTCTGCTAGTTTGTGCAGGACCTCTTCCTAACACATAATACTATTCTTTCTGTAAGATGGAGATTTTTTTGTGTCTGTTTGCTTTGTATTTATACATTTGAACGTGTCCTCATTTCCCTGTCTGGAAAAGGTAATATCACATTCTAAGTGTTCATTCTTTGTTCTTTGCAACATGTAGGAAACTTAAGCTTTAGTAAAACAGTCTTTCTCTCAGTACTCATTAATCCTGTGGCAGGTCTATAGATTTCAGCAGTTTGCCAATGTAACCAGAATGATGTTCATAACTTTCTGTTGAAAGCCAAATATTGTCTTTTCCTGCGTGACTGCCTGAAAATTTTGTTGCTTTTTTTTTTTTTTTCCTGAAGGGAAACTTTAGAAATGCTGATATTTTTAATCTTTTGCTGCCATCTTGTGGTGCAATGATAATCATAAGAAAACTGAAGTTCCTAAACCTACCAGCAAAATACAAAAAATGTATAAATTTTCATAGCAAGTATATAAAATCAAGTCATGCAATGGAAAGGATTATTTTTTATTTTCTTTTTTTTGATCTTTTCAACTGCGTTAGTACAAATATTGATTTTAGAAGTCTCACAAAAAATGACTATAATTACCACACAGAAATAGATTTTTAGTCCTTAATGCATTGGAATTCTATAGAATACGTAAGTGCTTAACTAGTTCAAGGCAGTTTCCAATAGATTTTTGCTGTATTAGTTCATTAGATCTCTGTAGAATACTTAGCTACCTCCAGGCAATATTCACTTTAGTATCCTCAGTAATGTTTAGAAAAAAACAGGGTTCATGCTAGCATTCTTGATTTCATTTTTCGGTCTAGTCTTTGGAAAATTCGTAGCAGTCTGAGTGCAGTAAAAGCAGTAGCATCTCATTAATGTTTTTCTTTTTCCTTGTCTTTTTTCACTGAGGCTCAGTAAGATCAGTGTTTTCGAGTTTGAACTGAATGAATAATGACGTAATACCTGCTTTTCTGAAGGTAATGCTTGTAGGTGTCTGCAATCAGTACAAATTACATTCTCGCTCAATCTCATAAAGAATTTTCTGTATGATAGTCCATATTTGCTTACTTATTTATCTCTGAGTTCCAGTCTTGCTGAAAGTTTTTAGATGCAAAAATCTTTGTTAGCAACTGGAAAGAAAATCAAGGCGTCAATACTGCTTTACTTAAGCCAGGGATTCTCATTCTTTCAAAAGAAAGGATGATTTTTTAAACTTCTTTTCTGCTATGTTTTGTTCCCCTGAAAGGCATTTATTACAATCTGATCCATGTTATGTCCACAAAAATCTTGTGGTCTTTGAGGACCAATTGTAGATTGTAACTTTGTGGGCTATTATTATACTCCTTATTCCACTTTAAGGGTCTGAATGTATATAAAAATGAAAAGTTTTCATGTTGCAGGGCTAGAACACAGATTCTGAAATTTTGAATTTCAGTCCTGTGCTATTAACAACAACAAAAAATACCCAAAGCATTTTCAAATACTTTTTTTATTTTTCCACCATTCATAATAGCATTTAGATATCCAAATTAAACTCAGCTGAAGGAGCATATCTTATCAAAATGAGTACCAAATTAGAACACTTCTCGTGTTCTGAAAACTTACAAATTGAAGTAGTATTCCAGTTGGATACTGTTGTATTGGAAGATGTAACACTCTCTGTACATATGGGCAATACTCACTGTGGATGTTTTCTGAACTTACACAGAATTTAAAAATTATGATAAAGACACTAATACAATATATGTTTTCCAGCAATTATTTGGTATATATTAAATGTTCATAATTACTGTATTTTTTAATAGATAATCAGTAGCTGATGTACAGTTATATGCTGCACCAGCAAGTGAGTATGATAGATCAGTGGTTGAAAGGGGTTTTTGGGTGGTTAGACTTCCTGCAATTTTTTTGATTAGGTTTAACCAGGTTAGCTAGAGATAAAACTGTTGCCTGTCAGCTACGAGACAGAGGAGATTCACAACATTAATTCAATAAGATTCAGGGTTTCAAAAGTTTTGTCTGTGTTTGTGAGCCTGTGTTCATTCTAATTTCTTTTTCTGACTGTAGTAAAATTGTCTTGACTTGATTGCTTCACTGTCTCTTCTTGTATCTCTTGATTCTTTGCGTGATATGCTCTAGATACGAGAAAAAGTGGTAGAGGAATTAATGAGAGAACTGTAGCTGTTTGTTCCAGAGCATTCACTTGGAATGAATTCCCTCAGGAGAAAAAAAAGAGAAACCTGAGTTGAAGGCATATATACATATGCCATATTATATATATATTTTAATAAAAGCATTATTGATACTGATTAAAATATTTTTCAAGCATGTTATGATATTATGACATATAGAGTATTGCAATAATAATCACACTGAAATCCAAAATAGTACTTGTGCTTTTTTTCTGTCATTCTATAAGAGATCTTAAAAAGTTTTCTAGGAAGTTTCTTACCCAGAATGTTGTGTTCTAAATATCTTATTCTGGATTACTCATTTTCATTAGTGTATGTGCAGTACAGTAATTTTTTATTTTTTTTCTGCAGTGGTATTTAATGCCAACAAAGTTCAGATGTATTATGTTTTAAAGTACATTAAAGAGTGGAAATTTAGTATTATATATACTTCTAGTTTTATTTTTTAATATGTTTATCTAAAAACTGAAGGTAATGTAAGATAGAATTACGATAAAATTGATATGAGTTTAAGAATTTACAGGTAGATTTGAAAGAAGATCATCAAAATAAATGTAAGGGATAAAAAGAGGCTATGGATGGTTAGGGAAGTGTTTTGTAAAAATAAAATGATAGAAACTATTGATGTCTCTACTGAAGTTAGAGAGCAAAACGGAAACTATCAAAGTGATTATTTCTGCTTGTGGTTTTATAGAGGTGAAAAGAAAACAAAACTTGTTAATGATTTTGTGACTGTAGTCAGGAACTCCAAGTAATCTTTCTAGTACAATCTCAGAATCTGTTTTTTGAATAAATGAAATTACTAGAATTTGTTCATCACTATTTTCAAATCCCTCACATGTCCCCACTGCAAATTGCACCTGTTGAATTGTAGATTTTAATCTTTCAGTCCCAGTATGTTTCATTTAGTTGGAATTTTAGGTAGGTAAATAAATACATTATTTATGCTGAAAACTGTTAGATCCTGCGTATAAAGGGAGACTGAAAAGTGACTGCCATAGAACTTGTCTAGATGATCAAAAGGAAAAAATGTTTTTTAAAACTGTTTCTGAGGTTAGTCCGTCAGATAAGATTGATTGCTGATCTGTGGAACTTGTATATTTAGTGTGTTCTTCTTCTGACTGTCAAAATTATTTATGTCTAGTGTGACTACCAGCTAGTCCAAGCAATGTGCTGTGGTACTGAAGGAAGAAAATTCATTCTGCTGCACAACTGCAGTAATATATAACTGACATGTTTCAGGGCCTGACTGCCTAGAGAAATTTAAGCAAGATAAAAAGGTCACAAAAGCACAGGATCGCAACAACCAAGAGTGCTGTTCTTATGTACAATACAGAGGTGTGCCATCTTTTCAGATACCTGTAGTAATAGTCTGAGTGAGTTTGTTGCTATGACTTTGCCATTCACAGATTACAGTACTCAGGGCAGAGCAGGAAGTGCTATTTTAATTATAAGAGTAGTGATACTGATATTTTGGGTTATGTATTTTTGTCATTAGATTAAAAGATTTTTCCTTTGCCAAAGGGAATGTATCTGTTTTCTCACAAAGGTGAACAGAGAAGCTGAGCACCTCTACTATGAGGAGAGCCTGTGCGAGCTAGGACTGTTCAGTCTGGAGAAAAGGAGGTTGAGAGGGATCTCATCAATACCTAAAAACACTTGAAGGGAGGGTTTGAAGAAGTCAGAGCCTGGTTTTTTTCAGAGGCACCCAGTGCCAGGAAAAGAGGCGATGGGCACAAACTTGAACAGAGGAGGCTCCCTCTGAACACCCTGAAGCATATCTGTACTGTGAGAGGAACAGAGTTCTGCACAAGTTAACCAGGGAGATTGTGGGGGTCTCGTCCTCGGAGATCTCTAGCAGCAGCCTGGACTTGGCCCTAGTCAGCCTGCTCAGGGTGTCCCTGCTTGAGAAGGAGCTGGACCAGATGGACCCAGTGTTCCCTTCCTATGTACACTATCTGCAAATAAGGTACTTAACTTCACTAAATTTTATAGTGTAGATATAATCCAAACTGTGTTTGAAGTACAAATATATAGCACTGAGACGAAAAATTGTGTACTAACGAACTGATGTAATGAAGTCTGTGTGCTTCAGAAATAAAATTGTTTTCCTGAAACAGATTTATATCACACCCTTTGATGTAGTGCAAACTGTGAAACATGTAGATAGCTGTCAGTTGAGTATTATAAGGAGAACTGAGGAAACGAAAGACAAAATAAATTGTATTTCCTTAAAATGAGAGCAAAAATCCGGATGAAAAACTTCATTTAACTCTCTGATTTAACAATAATTCATGAATAACCTTGCAATATCCTGTGCAGGAAAGAAAATTTTTGGATAAATTACACCCTTGTGTATCTAGAGTTCTAGCTCTCCAACGGCATTCAACCGAGTTCTCTTCAGGTTAATGTGAAAAAAAAAAATCTCAGTAGATATTCAAGTTGTCTTAGACCAAGCTACAACTATTTTCTGGATGCTCAAATACTTTGTGACAGCTGATTAACATAGAAAAGATATGGTAACAATGGCCAGTTCTGGAGTTTTCTGCCTTCAGTTCACATTCTTGTCTCTTTGTGGTTTTACACTTTGAAAAGACCACAGCAGGGTCTTTCTTGCTCCCCATTAAAATAGAAAACCTGGCGATAAAAAGGTGTTAATTTTTATTGCCTCCTTCTGTGTGGGCTTTTTATTTTAATTAATTAATTTATTTATTTTGTACTTTCTCTGTAAGGCATTTTGGTTAACAGCAACGGTCAGGTGCTCTTAGCGATTAGCCCTCACTTGAAACGTTAAGCATTTGTTCGCATGTAAAAGCCACGTGTCTGAGGAACAAGAAGATGCAGGGCTCAGCAGCACTGCAGAAGCTGCTTCTTGTCAGCAAGTTTCTGACCCTTTTTCCCTAATTAATGGGAAGCAAGAGCTTGACAGTGGGTCTTTGAGGAGAACCAAAAGCCACTTTCTGCAATGCATTATGTCTTCGAGGATGTACTGAACTGTAGAAGTTTGAAGGCTATGATGTAGTGTTAGGGTAATATGACTTATTGCATGGGAGACCCCAGTATTTTACATATGACTTAAGCCTGTTCTTAATTCCCATTGCCGATGACAGGATTTGGTCATACATACAAGTGCATACTTAAATTGCTTTTAACGCTGGGAAGATACGTACAGTTACATGTGATTTGGCCAACTTAGTTCTTAATGAAAGTTATGCCTTGTTCTCAGACCTTAATTTTCTTGCATAAAATAAAATAGTTACTTATTTCTGATATTTACTGCATTAACCATCAATCTTATCTGTGTCTTAGTCTTTCCTCAGCAGTGATATTATCAGTAGCATTAGTGAAATGGTGTATGTTTGAGACTTCTTATTTTTTTTCAGATGCTTTACTGGTTTTCACCTAGATTTTAAGAAAAGGGCAATTTTCATCCTGTATATAATTCTTTGATTGCAGTGGGTTTTTTTTTTGTTTGTTTGTTTGTTTGTTTTTGTTTTTGTTTTGCTTTGTTTTCCATAACCTTTTAGTGATCACTGGTAAGTATTTGTCAGGTAGTTATTTATTTGAATTAGAGACCAAGGTCTGCCTCAGTAATAAAGTGCGTAGGTTGGAATGAATGAATTATATATAAAGTGTGCATGACCAAAACTTCTGCAAGAGAAGAACAAAAGAAAAACCTATGAAGAGCTGATCATTCTTATTAACTGGAAGTGCACTGTTGCTTTGGGGTGCATGAAGCAAAAAATTTCACATCCAAAGTGATCTGTAGAACTCTGTATCAAATATATAATCAAAAGGCTATTTCACAAAAAAGGTTTAGTGTTGTAAGTCAAACAACGTCAAATACTTTAGAGTTATTAAATCTTCTCTGTAAGACTGATATCAAACTACAAGGGAAATCATCTTTCATTTCTGCGCTTTTACTTTTACACTTTTTATCCTTGGAACTTTCATGTGTGTTGTATTTTGTTTTTTTTTGTGTTTCTCTTCATAAATTTTCCAAAATTCTAAACATACATCAAACTGTTGCTCAGTTGTCTTCAAAACTTAACTGCTTGCATTCTTTCTCTGCATGTGCTGGTATTTTGATGTTCCTTTTGTATATCAAGTTCTCTGTTTAGTACATTTTTATATTATTTGTTTCTCAATTTATTTTTCCTGACAACCACAGATATTTGACACTAGTCTTGCATGACGTAATATATACTTAGGATGTTGCTAACAGGGATTTTTTTTGTGTATTTCTCCATTCTCTTTTTATGTTTATGCTGTAAAGCTGTAGTTCCTGGATAGTTATCAGTATATAATAGATATTATTTAAGAACATGTAAGTAATGATATGAAAGTAATCACTTACCAACTATTAATAGGTTGGTAAAGTACTGTTTTTTGTTTTGTATTGGTTTTCTATCTGTCCGCTCTCTCTTCTGCTTGCAGAACAGAGAGGGCCTTGTGATTACTGGATATCACCCTATTTAGTCTCAAGTGCCATTAACTTCTAGAAGGTTTCTGAGTTTGCAGATGGTCAGGAAATGTACAAATAATATTTACTGAATTATTGTGAAATAAGTCATAATACCATAACTGATGGGATTTGTTGAACTTATCATCAGCATTTGGCCTAGGAACAGACCACTGCCATTATGACTGAAACCAAGGAAAACCTAAAATCAAGTCTTCCTTGACTTTTTAGAGCCATCAAGTAACATATTATTCATATAATCTATATATCTGTATATATATATAATTCAAATGTTATGCAATGGGTAATGTGTCAATTGTTATGGGTAATATGCAAAGTAATATATATACTATAATAATAAGTTCCTAAATGTAGAGAACGGTATTCTGTCTCACTTTTGTCTTGGGAATTTTTTTCTACTAATTGAGCTGCTTTAAACATAATCACTTGGATCCCTTCTTCGTATAGACACTCTACAAGACTCACTTATTTTGCCCCAGATCCCTCCATCTGCTTAGAAAGCCTGTGCTATGAGAATTGTTTGTGGAACTGTTGAAGAAAAGTGCATATGGGGGATCAGGGGAAACAGGAAACCTGAACTCCCAACTGGATCTGAAACGTATCCCAAGGTATAAAACATGGGAAAAAAATAAAATAAAATAAATGCAAAAAAAAAAAAAAGAAAAAAAATGTAATGAGATCTTTCAAGTCTAATGAGAGAGAAGTTTAGGAATTCATCAAAATGTGGATTTTATTTTTTTACATTCTGTCTTTATATTAAAAATTATTATATATTTCCTCTGTTTCTTCCTCCCTCGGTCACTTTGGAAATATAGTAAATGTAGTATTTTTATATGTGATGATGAATGACATATCACATTAGTGCTAAGTGTAATTTGAAATGGCTGAAGTATCTAAAAGAATCAAACATCATATTAAAGACAGGACATCCTTAATAGCAACGTGATTTTGGCTCTTATACTACTTTTCCTCTTTCAGACTGCATCTCTTCTGCATACTTGAAACCATTTCACCTTCCTTTCCTTGAAAAAACAGTGGGTATAATAAGCATTAACCATTGTGTGTTCAGAGCCTTGGGCTACATTTTCCAATGATGCTGAAAGGTACCTCTGAAAATCCAATATTCTGAAGTGATAACTAAAAACGCAGACACAGAGCGAACTACTACTAAACAAATTATGAGTAGGCATTTAGTGCTTCAAATTATTCTTAATCCCTAGAGGGCTGTAGATGCCAGCTACAAATATTTATTTTATGTTAAATCTAGGTTAACAGGCCTCCTTTTATTTTTTTATTTTTTATTTTTCCCTAAATTAGGATCTGTGTAATCAGGATTGTCTCAAAAAATTACGTTCTCATACTCTGTTTGTAGTTATTCTGTGGATGTAAAATATCAGAAAATAAATGTTATATATAAGACATTTATGCTTTTTCCAATGTAAATAAATGAAGTTCAGGGTTGGTCTTCTGGGTATAGCACTTACAAGATTATGGATGGATAGAGGTGGAAAGGGAATTTAATCTCCAAAACGGTCTTAGGAGATGGATTGTACTATGTAAATGTGTGCTAGTTCTGTCTGTAGATGTAATTATCATTAAAGTTACAAAAAAATTCATTCACTGGGCTTTTTTTTCCCTCCCAGCTACAAATCATCTAAACCATTACGTCTTGTCATGTTCAGTAGAAATGGATAACAGATTATCCTCTGTCTCTTTGCATAAGCCTTTTACATACTTGAAATTTGAAACTTACTCTCCCTTCTTGCAGGCTTTTCTACTAGAACCTAGTGGTATCAGCTTGTTCAGTTGTACTACAGTGGTCATGACAGCTTCTCTTTCACTTTAGCATCTCCACATGTCTTGAGGTGCAGTTCTCACAAACGGATTTACTTTTTAATCTGAGCTCTTACCATTGTTGCCTGAGTGGTGAAGATATTTTTCTTATAGGTACTCTCTGTATGTCTGTTTCTTTTAAGGATCCAGATGGTACTGTTAGATCATATTCAGTGACCTAATCTGCATATTCAGTGATCTATTTGCCTCACTAGCATTAAGAGAGAATTGGCATTTAACAGTTTTTCTCTGTCCACAAGGCTTGATAATTATTCAATTATAGAAAGAATTTAGAGTGGAATTGGAGTGGAAAATAAGTTTTTCAATAAGAGACTCTAATTATTCTGAAACTGTTACAGACAATTCATGTTCTAATAGCAAATTCATTAGGCACAACACTTCAAAAAGCTATAATTTGCAGTGGCCAGTATGTGGCTCTTGAGCCATGCACGATTCCCACACTGAGGTGATTTCATTTTAACAACACAAGCATATGCTGATGGATGGTTGCTGTGCTTTCTGAACATCTTGCCACTGAATGAAGAGTCCCGCAGCCCGGTGCAACTGGCCTGCATACCTTGTCCAGTGCCACTCCCTTTCCCTCAAGTGGAGTTCACTTCACTTGCCACCTCGGAGCTGTTTTTGGAGCTTATGGTTCTTGGTTACAAGTACAGTTTGTTACACAGCTGGCAGGACTACAAAAGCTGCCCGTTTTCATCTGAGTTCTCAACTCCTTTATCCTGATTTCTTCCTGTTTAATGCTAAAATCATACAGTCTTGTTGCCAACATTAATTAGCTACTTGCTCTAAATTTATCCTCACAGACAGTACTGCTGTAAAAAGAAACTGCACTTTCCAACTTCCTAAATTCTATCGGAAAAAGCTCCACTTCTCTATTGATCATGGAACCAATATTTTTAATCATCCCCGGTTGCTAATGCTTTTAGTGAATTATGTCATTCTAGATGTCCCTGAGTTCTCATTTTGTGCTTTGGCTGAGTCCATTTTATCACTTTCTTTGCTGGCTTTTCCTGTATGCTTATATTTAGCAATATCATATATTTTATATTTATGAAATACTTGTTGCCTTATGTTTTGAATTAAAAGATAGTAGACTAGATAAAGCCTGTTCTTATATTATTATTGTGCCCTACTTTTGGACAGAGTATGCTTTTATTAGTGGTATACTGCCTCTTTCAAGACCCACCTCCTTTTTTTTTTTTCCCTGTTCTTTCATGTGTGTAATATCATCATAATCTTCCAAGCCTATGGGATACTCCACCACTTCGCTATCATGCTTATCGTATGATTTTCAACTTAGAATAAAAAAAACCCTTCACAGTTTTCTAGTTTTGCTCACTATGTCTTTTGTATTACTACATTTAACAGAAAGATGATTGATGTTTATATAGTAATAAATGCAGCATTTTCTTTATCCTTCCTGGCTTACGTTCACCTATTCCTTTTATTTTGGAGGATAACCTGGACTGGTTTCCAGAAAGTGACCGTTTATACCTAAATTATATGTTTCTGTTAGCAGTCCCTTGTTTCATCATACTTTTAAATCCTCTTTACTAAGTTAGTAACTCGATCTTCCTTTCTTGTTTCCCTTCAGGCCTTTTAAGAAAGAACTGAACTTTACCTAAGCTCAGTGAAAAATGTTCCCGAAGTGGGGAAGCCAAAACAGTCTGGGTGATATCACCAGTCATTGCTGTATTTCTAGAACATTATGTTTCTGATGCTTTCTTCCTAATGAGGGGATTCTCTAAGATGTAATAAATAAAAACAGTTTGCTAACAAATGGAGAATTAGTATCATTAGAGATGTTGGTGTTGTACTTACATTCCTTCACTTGGATGACGATTGAGAATTGTAGACCTGAAGAGAGATTTTGGGAGGAAGAATGTTTCTATATTAATTATGCAGCATATTGTGGAAAGGGAGCTGGGAAAAATCTGTGGAATGGAAGCTTCCAAGTGGCTGCTGCCCAATTGTACACCTCCAGAAGGGCTAAACATGTAGTGTCTGCCATGAGGACTGAGGAAGGAAACGACACTGGCAGTAGTGCCGTTGCAGTCCATCTGCTATCTACATGACTTTTTGCTCATGTCTGTCAGGTGTTGTTTGATGTCTTACCTCACGAGTTGCCAGTGCAAAACTTTCAATAGTATCAAAGTGACTTTCATCATCATTTCCAGCATATGGACATTTTTTAAACTTCCGTCCATGTCTTCTAGAGCTGCTGTGTTTTTTTTTCTCTTTCCTATTATACAACTGGCATTCTTAGAGATTACTGAGTAATGTGGTGAACATACAGCAAATGCTAAGATTCATTCATAGGCAGAGGAAAAATTTACACTTGATTTGTTCAATCTACACTCATATAGCAATTATTGGAGATGATATATCTATTTTACTTTATAATAGTGTATTAAGAAGAGTGAGTAATTCGTCGCTTGACATTTTATCCAAAGCTTTGCTAAAGTGTACATATATATAAAACAACATTGCAGTTCTATGTTTCCTATCAGTTTGAGAAACATATTCATAGTTCCTTTAAATATGCTAATGTATATTTCAAATATATATCATGCTGTGCTCTGAGTGACATCAATGAATATCTTCAACAAGTACACTTCAGTGACTAAAATAGCTGGCTTTCTGTTGCTGAAGCAGAAAATGTTTTTTAACATACCTGTGGTAAGATAATGCTTTTATTGGCTCTAGATTCTTACTCTAGTCTGCCTTTCTTAAATGGGTGTTTGGAAGACATCTAAAGGAAACATCAGCAATAAAATGAAAACGTTAGGAGAAGAGAGGGCAGTCAATATGCCAATGAAAATCTGTGCTCAAATTACAGAATACAACAAATAACTCACTGTGAATGGCATAGGATGAAAACTGGTGCTGAAGTGAACTGAAGAAGTCATAAAAAAAGTTACTATCATTTGCCATTTTTGCCTGTACTGCTATTCAATTTATGTGACTTTTAAAGCTTGCTAGGTGTTATCTTTCATCCAGTTTGGAACCACTGTTTTTCAGATCTTTGTGAATGGGTCTCAAATACTCCTCTTTGTACTTTTGTCTGAAGTCATGAGTTTCTTAAAATTGCTTGCTTTAATGTAAAGCCAACAGCAAATAGGAAGCTTTAAAAGTTCAGCGTTTGCTTCTCCATGTTGAGAAGTTGAGTCCATGAGTGGCTATCAGAAGGTGCAAAAAATAGTTATTGGAGCAGCATGACGGAGATTCAACTCAGTCACGTAAACATAATAACAGACAGATGGGAAAAGAACCTTAGCTACTAATTAAGTTACAGTATGCCTTAGAAGGAAATGTATTTTCTTCCTCAATTGTGATTTTGGTCACAAAGTCAAGATGTCTTATACTGACACTTCCCAGAATTTTTATTTTTGTAAAAGTTGTCCGGGTACACTGTGTCTGCACGTGTACTTTTGTATGTGTATCTTTGTAGATTTTTTTTTTTTCCCAGACATCTTATAGATGACAGCATTATTAGATAATGTGAGAGTCAGTTTTTCCTGGTAACCCTGTAACCCAGAAATGCTGGGGACTGTCTATGATAAACAGTTCTGTATACTTTTATGATGATTTCCACCCTTCCCCCACCCCCCTCCTTGTGTTTTGAAGGAATCTGTTGGTAAAAATGGGCTGATCTGGTTCTTGTTTGCTATTCTAAATATGGAGCAAAGAAAATTTACATTAAATGTCTTCACTGGAATTTTGCAACTTTATACTTCGTTGCACTGAAATATATGTATCATATATCTCTATATGTGTCAAATATCCATATTTGACGCATAAATGGATGTATATTCCCATTAGATTATTTGCTAAAATCAAGCAATGAACTGATTCTTTCTTTGAGATATTTCAAGGAGTCTGCTTTAAGTAGGCAAATTCTTGATGTGCTAAGAATGCAACTTTGTCTAAGACAGTTTTCTCAGGGAACTAGGCAGTACTTACGTAATTATTTATACACTAATGCAGAAAGGATAGAATGGAAGTCTGCTTATCTCTGAGAAGCCACTTTGTTTGAGTACACTGTTGACTTTTGAAATTAGATAATTATTTTCTGCATTCTCCTTTTGCTTACTTGTTTGGGATTTTTACATGACAGATTTCTTTCCAATTTCTCTCAAAGACTTTTGGTAAGTTTACAGAAGAACTTTCTGTAGAGAAAAATATGTACATATTGCTTGAGACACCATCACATGTATAAAAATTGAATGGAAACATGCCTTATAATAGAGTAGAAGGTAGAATTAAGGCCTGTAAACATCCTTCATATCTTTCCGTGGTTAGTATTCTCCAAAGATCAATACATCATTAATAATTGATTATTTGTTTCCAGTTTGAAAAGAGTTGTTTAAAAATACGCTGAATTTAAATTAATAGCTGTACAAATTCTGATGATACAGTACCTAATTCTAAGCAGACACAAAAGTCAGAGACTAGATAGTAGTTTATAGACATAAAGAATTCCAATAATTTTATGCCTTATAGATCTCTTCTACAGTTATTTTTCAGACAGACTAAAATATATATACATAAACATATACGTATTTATGTATATATAAATAATGACAAACAAACCACAAATCCACACAGTAAGGCTTGACTCTTAATTTATAATTCAAATATAAACTTCCAATTTCCAAATATAGTAGTCATTTATTCATCTAAAATATGGTACCTAAAGTACCTAAAAATAAATAAATAGAGAGATAACTGAATGATTTTAAAAGTATTGCATCAATAATAAAACAACTTCTACATATATAAAATCACATAATTCATAGCAAATAGGGTATATTGATTTAAACCAATACAATTGTAGTGCAGCATCCTTAAATTGTCTTGCAGCCTGTTTGAGTTGTTAGTTTATTAGTAGTAATATCCAGAGTTCCTCTTTTTGTTTGCTGGTTACTGTGGGTGTAACTAGAGATTGATATGAGTGGAGTAGCAGTGTCCTTTTGGATAAGGTGTGGACGAGGATAGACTTTATATAGTAGTGGCATTTACAGCTTTACATTTCTATTTTGCAGTAGAAGTAGTTGTTAGGAACAGTTAATCTGGATGTGATACAAGAGCCAGTGGTCATTACTGATGGGATAATTCATACTATGATCATTTATGTCCAATAGCCATGTAAAAGTGATAGAGGAAAAAAATAAAACAACAAATGAAGCATAACTGATCAATTTGATCAGAGGAGATTTAGCAGAGAAGCAGAGTAGAAGTAGTTTTACTTGAAACAGAATATTGAATAGAATTATTAATCAAATATATATGCCAAGTAGAATTTCATCACATGCCACCCACAGAAAATTTCTAAGATAGATGGGTAGGAAGAAAATAATCATAGATAAAAAGCAATTGTCTGTAATTATTTAGGAACTATAGATCACTGTAATCATTAGGAACTAAGAATAACATAAAAAAGGTCAAGCTGGAAAAAAAAAAGACTAATTGGAGGAGTAAAGCTACAATCAGATACTTTGATAAATTTTAGTATTCTACTAGTTTCTTTCTTCTATCTGTTTTTGAGTGAAAGGCATAGAAGTTCTCCAGTTCATACCAGTTTCAAATAATTCACTGATAGGTACTGTTGTTACTGTATATTACACACCAGTTGCTAATTCATACTATTTATTTCAAGTGTTCCAGGTTTGATATCTAGTTGGGCAAAAATAAAAAAATGAAAAACAGTAAGGACAACAGGATAACTTCTGTAGCCAAAGTAATCATCCCCTAAGTCTCACCCTCCAATCACCATTTTATAATATATCAAATGCTCACAGGAAGTGTAGAAAATTGTTTGAATTGTCAGTAATAAATAAATAGGATGTGAAATTTATTGAATTATCTGCAAATGAAATTGCACCTTCATTCTTTTGACTAAAAAATGGTGCAAAAGAGAGTTTAATTCAGTGTGCAGATGGTACCTTGCTGTCTAGTAAAAAAAACAAAAGAAAAACAAACAAACAAACAAACAAAATGAAAAAACAACTTAAAAAACAGTATGCAGTAAAAAGTATATTCTGTTAGCTACATTCTATGAGTTTAACAGTGTCTTGCTTCAGAGCTATCGTTGCTCCAGGTCTCCAGTTACCACTAGAGGAGAAATAGCAATAAAAAAAAGGTTGTTTTTTTTTTTTGTCAGAAGGATCATTACCAGTCTATTCAAGTGTCCACCTGTTTAGATTTCTTCACTTTTCATGTTCCTAATTAAAGCGATTGTAGCCTGAAATTCATGGCCATTGGAATTATCTGTGATGGAAACACGAGACATTAGGTATTACAAATCTCAAACTATGCTTCCAAAATGTGTTAATACCTTGGGAAATAGTGATGAAAACAACTTTTTATTCAGGTTTATTTATTTACTTATTTATTTATTAGTGTTGTTCCTAGAGAAACTAATTGATTTACAAGCAGGAAGAAGGAGCAGTGAGATGTTGCCAGAACACAGATTAGCAACTGTTATACAATATTCTGCCTGGCTTTGATTTTTCTTCCTCTTAGGCCTTCTTAAATAGAATGAATACTGGATGGATGTCACTTCCTTTTATTTTTTTATTTTTATTTTTTCCCTCTGTTTCATCTATTATAAAAAGTCTACACACCACTGAATAATTTCATGGTGAAGATCCTAAGACCTGGTGATCAGCATAGTCTCCTGGAGATGAATGGCCTCAGTTAACATCTCTACCTGATTAGTTGCCATCTGTATTAAATCTGTGAATGATTTTGGAGTTAATGAGCTCACATGTTGGAGTGAAAATATGCTGGGGAAGAAAAGAGACATTTAAACAAATGCTCCTTTCTTGCATTACTAGTTACTTAATATTGTATTTTACAACTTGTAATGCTTAGTATGCTTAATGCCTTGATATGTGACAAACTGGGAAAAATACCACAAGTAAAGCTTTCTTTTGTTTCTTCTTTTTGTAAATACAGTCTTACTCAAACCAATGCGTTTGAAATTTCAATTCAAAGCCTCAGATCTAGTACACTTTTCTTAAGATCTGTCATTTTTCCTTCTTCAAGGCAGTCCATACAGACCACCAGGAAAAGCAGATCATTGCCAAAGTGTGGGAAATCAGTTTCTTCACTTTCAATGCTCTCTTAAAAACAAAAAAATGCCGGGCTTTGTTTAGTCCAATCACTGAAATACTGGCTTTCACTTGCACTGGCAGATCTTCACTTCCCAAGGTAAAGCATAAATATGCACATATACAAATAGCTCCTTTTAAAGTTTGCCATGATTCAGAGCTACTTTCTTGATTGCTTCCTTGCTCTACTTTGGAACATCTTCATGGTGTACTGGATGAAGTTGTTGCTTCCTTACTTGCTACTAAGCAAGGACTAGGAAATGGGGGGGAGATAAGAAAATTGAGGGTGATTCTCTGCAGACCTTTATCTCACTCTCCACTTTGTCCTGTTTGACAGTAATGGCATTGTTTAACTATTCCTTCTCCACTGACTACTTCTCTTGCACTTGTCACAAATGGCTACCTGAAATTGTCTCAGATCTCGCATCTTCTGAAGGTATGTGCTGCTCATGCTTACCCACAAAACTCCACTCAGTATTTCATTTGATGCACAGGTTTCTTTATGTGGGACAGTGAAATTGGGAAAGTAAATTCTATGTATGTACAGGTAACCAAAAATTGTTTAAGCAGTTTCAGTTTTGAGTAGCTTCTTTAGAGAGAATAAGGTCTCTCTTGTATGCCTCTTTGTTGGTTTCTTAAACATTGTACGATTCATTATCCTATTAATTATCAGTCCTTAGTGTTCATGTTTCAATAGGTCAGTGCCTTCATCTTTTTATCTGTAGACTGACAAATTTTAATGACAGCCAGTAACAAGTGTTATTTTACATATGTTTGAAAGTGATATATGGACACTTTCTGGTGTGCATATCCTCTCTCTCGTAATAGCATAGATACCTTTTCTTAAACATTAGTCTTGCTGTAAATAGTGGACATTCCGCTTCTTATTCCATTATTTGCTCATCAAACCACAGCTCAATTACATCAGTGCTCTATTAAGTTATGCAACCATAATAATTCAAGTGTATTTATAGCTCTTCAGAACATAGCTTTATCCTACGGAGGAGTACTTAATAGTTTTGTCTACAGAGACAATCCCTCACTGAGCAGCTGAATGATTTCACTTGGCTATATTCATTACAATTCATAAACTTGATGATCTCATCAAACAGATTTGAAACAGAGTACATAAGTGTAGGATAAAAAATAGAAACCTTGCCAAGGAGGATAAATGAAAGACTATTCAGTAGAATCATAGGTTTGTTTGATTTGGAAGGGACCGTTAAATGTAATCCAGTCCAGCTCTTCTGCAATGAACAGGGACATCTACAGCTATATCATGTCCAGCCTGACCTTGAATGTCTCCAAGTATGGGGCATCCACCACCTCCCTGGGCAACCAGTGCCAGTGCCTCACTACCTTTATTGTAAAAAATTTCTTCCTTATCTACAATCTATTTCTCCTCTCTTTTAGTTTAATACTGTTTCTCCTTGTCTTATTACAACAGATCCTGCTAAAGAAGATCTTTCCCCTGCTTTCTTATAGCCCCTCCATTAGATACTGAAATGCTGCTAACAGATCTCTCCAGAGCCTTCTCTTCTCCAGGTTGAAGAGCTCCAGCACTCTCAGCCTGTCCTCATAGGTGAGGTGTGCCATCCCTTGGATCATTTTTGTGGCCCTCCTCTGGATACTCTCTAATGGGCTCATATCTGACCTGTACTGAGGACTCCACATCTGGTTGAAGTTCTCCAGGAGAGGTCTCACCAGTGCAGAGCAGAAGGGCAGGGTCACTTCCCGTGATCTGCTGTCCACACTTCTTGGAATACAGCCTAGAATGTGATTGGCTTTCTGGGCTGTGAGGGCATACTGCTGGCTCATGCCCAGCTTGTCATCTGCTAGTACCTGCAAGTCTGTTTAGGCAGGGCTGTGCTCTGCCCTTACATCTCCAAGCTCATATTGATAGCGGGGGTGGCCACGACCCAGGTGCAAGTTCGTTCCCTAGGATTTATTGAACTTTATGAGGTTCGTTAGTGTATTGTACTTTGAAACTTCAAAAGATACAATTTACCTCACTGTCCATCATATACTTCCCCTGTGATCTGATGTTATTACTTTGTATGTCTTCACCTGAGTTTCTTGCTCATGCAAACTACAACAGAAGACTAAAATAATGATGTTATGTTATATTCTGTAAAGTAATAGAAAAAAATATATACTCCTCCTCTATATCTTGGATGATGCAACAATGAATGCTATAAGGACTGTTAGTGTTGCTGTAACTGTAATAATCCAAGGAATTACAGATGAGGTATAGCTTTTTGGACAAAGGCAATGTGTTTTACGAGCCTCTCTGGATATATTTGGAAAAATATTACATTCTTTCATGCAGAGCTGACTTTTTTAGATCTTTAGGGACAATAGACTCAAAGACTAAACACAAGTTGAGGAAAGAGAGAATTAGGTAATTTATAACCTGTGGATATACAAAGGCTAGGTGGAAGAAGAGAAAAACTGAAAAGTTCAGTAAAATCAGATATTTATTTGAGTCTCTTGTTTTTGGCTTCCAGATGATTTTTGATGTTTAGTTTCAGACATATCTTTGAAAAGTATTTTGTTGGCTTCCCTTGAAAACTGGAAGCAAATGATCAAAGATGGAATGATTGTTCTGAAGGAAAAATTAAAAAAAAAAAAGAAAGGAAAGCATCTCCTATGGCATTTGGGAGTAGCCCTTCTGCCTCTGTAAGCTCATTTTGCATAGGTGTTGCAATTTCCATCTTTGTAATTATCAAACATTGTACAGCACAATGTGTTAAGCATGTTACATTGCAGTGAAAAACTCAGTGATCTAATTTTCCAGAGAAGTGTTTTTGCTGGGAAGATTTCCTCTTTGTATTACTGAGGTAGATATTACAAAAGTTCTTCAATATGTTGATTTTATTTATTTATTTATTTTTCATGAAAGAATAATTTTAAGAATTTGTTTTGTCAGTCACTGTTCTACGTCTGATGACATCAGGACTGGAAAAGTGGTTTCCACAATGGCTTTTGCCATAAATGTAGTAATTCTTATTACATTATCTCTGGAACATACCAATCTTATTATCATTTTCTCTGGCTTTATGTTCAACATCCAAAAATGTAATCGTCAAACAACAGTATATATAACCAACAGATCAACGTGTCTCTTTCTGTATAGCCATCAACCAAAAAAGACATGTAAAAAAAGCAAACAAACAAAAAACTGTATGTTCAACAGATTTCCTTCAAGAACATTTCTGAAAACCAAAAATTTATCTCTTGTTCTGCAGTGCTGTTGATCCAGCTCAACGTACTGTGTTGGCCTAGCAAACATTTCTTACCTTCAAGACTGAGATGGTAAAAGAGACTCTATAAAACATGCAGATATTGCAAAAACCACAACAAACCTCGAATTCAGAACAGTCGATACAAATGTGGTGCTCTGTGTCAGAATATGCATTATCTTATTTATCTGATCAGCATATAGCTATATTCTCATATAGCATCGTCACTGGATGCATAAGAGAGATTTTTTTAATGAGAAGGGTTGAATGTCTGTATAATTACAGCGCGGGTGGAGTTTCAAAGTAGATGGAGGCATTCTTAAGAGAAATTTTCCTCACCACTGAAGGTTGACCATGCCATTCAACAGTTTATCATGCCCACTTCTGGTGCTTTATTGTGAGAATGATGTGCCACTTGGGAGTAGGTATCTACTTTCAAAATTAGTCAAATCACATTCTTAAGAAACGGTGAAAAAATGGGTTGTTTTGATTATGTGAATTAGAGATCTTTAGTTAATGCTGGTGCTGTTGCAGAAGAAATTCTATGACACTGATCTGGGACAGACCAGGACCATAAAGCTATACATTCACACCAATATGGTGAATAGCAGAATGGCAATTTATTGGTAGCAAACACTAGCTTATATATTCTATGTGCTCCATCTATGCCCCTAAGCATGTGTCATGATTAACGTAGCAGATACATGATTTATGTAGCAGATAACAGAGCAGAGGAGGTCCTATCGCATCACATCCCATCAGCACCCCTTTATCGCCTACTACAACATCACTGAGTGTGAATTGGATGGGCTTTGGTGTTGCTGGTGTTGGAGTCTATGGAAATGGCACTTCTAATGTATTGAGAATGCACGGTTATGATGCTATTAGCCTATCAAGTAGCTCTTTTAAGTTTAAGAATATTTCTTGTCCTCACAATATAATTACCTTGTCTCTTTTCTTACATTCAGCAATATTGTTATAGAGTGTTATTAGTTTGTAGTATGTTAACAGCTTGCTAATTAATAATAAAGGGGGCTGAGAACATCTGACAGAAGGTTCAAGAGAGCCGTCCACGAGACCACAAGAGATCAAGAAGCAGAAAAGGAAGACAGAACAGGAGTCATGACCAAAGGAGAAGCAGAAGCCATGAAAAATCAGAAAGTTGTTAACAGATGGTATTATGTCATAGATAGAAGAAATCCAGATGGACTCGTGACTAAGACTACTGTTGAAGACCTTTGCAATAGGGCTCACAATCTTCGTATATATTCTGATCTATCATGCTTTATAGAATGCTTACAACTGTGCTTTTTAGGATGCTTGCAAAGCTACCAGCAATGAATGATGGAAAGGACTTTTGCCACTATGAGAGAGTATGAGATTAAATCATGGGTTGCGTGGGAGGTTGTGGAAGGGTGCAGGTTGCGTTTGCGCTGTAACGGGCAAGGCTTTATCGAACATGGGGAGGGGAAGATGTTGTAGTAGGCGATAAAGAGGCGCTGACGGGATGTGACGCGATAGGACCTCCTCTGCTCTGTTATCTGCTACATAAATCATGTATCTGCTACGTAAATCGTCTATCTGCTGCTTTAATCATGACACACACCTAGGGGTGTAGGTGGAGCACATAGAATATATAAGCTAGTGTTTGCTACCAAGAAATTGCCATTCTGCTATTCACCATATTGGTGTGAATGTATAGCTTTATGGTCCTGGTCTGTTCCAGATCAGTGCTGTAGAATTTCTTCCACAACAGGTGCTAGACTAATTTTGAAAAGATGCTGCTCACAGCCTGTTGTATTTTGATATAAAGAAAGGGCAATTTGGAGCAAAATAATTGAGTGTGATCTTCTATTTATCTGGTATCATCACACGTATGTTGTACTGCCAATATCTTCACATCGCATAGGCAATATAAATTATTATATTGCCTCCAGCAAACACCAGATGTACAATGCTTAATCTTGTTTAACACATTATTTCAATACAGTATATGATATACTATTAGGCATAGATTATTGTAAAATATACTCATATGAGGTATATTCTTAACAGGGGTTTCTCACCATAGGATAACACAATACAATTTCTGAACTAATTATAAAGTATACTCCATAATTCTAACTCACTGGTGATGATTAAATTATGAGGAAATTAGTATTATAAAAGGTATTACCAATACCTACTTTCTTTTTCACAATTTCATTCCAGCTCTAAAAATCTCTTAGTCAACTCAGAATGTATTTTTTTGTTTGCAGTTTAAACAGAAAAAATTCCAATAGCCACAGTAGAACTCTGTAATATATTAAAAGAATTAATTGAACACAAGTTGAAACTAGCATAAATTTTCATATTTTCAAATACACTGCAAATAAATATTTGTCATTCAATAAATTTTTCGTACTGCCACATAAATAATTTCTGACATTTCTGAATATTAAGCTGCATATTTCAGTACTAATGCTGCCATTATAATAAATTTGAGAGGTACGTTGATATGACTGAACTAGCTTCCTTAGTGTTATTTCTTAAATTTCAGATGTGAGTTTCTATGAGAAATGGTTGTTTCCATTTCTTTCTGTCTGCTAAGAGAGAATGTAATCCTCCTGCTATCATCTAATTAGGAGGAATGGGACTATCCATGCTGCAGGCACAGGCACTAACACAAGTTTGAGGAGCCACTGTGTAGACATCAATGAACCCTTTATTAAATTATACAGTTTTCTAAGCAGGCACGATCTCTCAGTGCCCCAATTCTTTATGCTTTAGTGAACTGCCTGTGCTCTCTGAAGCTGTAAGGTTTCAGCCTGAGCTGAAGATATAAACTCCTGATGAGATTATGGTGAGTTTTTAGATATTTGGCACGCTTCTGTGCTTATTCTATTTCTCTAATAAAGCTGATAGTTTGCCGGCAGGTTAAAGCACCGAACAGCAAAGACTAGGAAATTTGAAATTCCAAGTGCCCTGAAGGAAAAGCATGTCTTTTTCGTAACCATTTAGCATTATTCATTACCATTCACTCTATTCAGAAAAACCCTTCAGGATAAGGGGAAAGAATATTAAGTCTCCAGGTCTAGATATTCAGTGGTCTCTCAGTTTTGGTTCTTCGCTACATCCAGACATAATTTTCTGATCTTTTTATTAAAAACAACAACAAAAATATTGTAGCCTATGAAAGATGGATTGACTTGAATAAGAATTGTGATATTTACAAATTCTATTTGTTATACTCTTCAGTGCTTGCTCTTGTGTATCAGTGCTATATCCTCCTCCACTACACCAGCATTCACTTCTCCTTTTTCCCTATCATGAATACTAAATATAAGAACAATTAATTTTTTATAAAGTAAACAAGGGAAGAAAGAAAGGAAAATACAGTCAAATACTAAAACTCATTACTGCTTATTGTTTGATTCTTTATGTTGTTGCTTGTTTGATAGATGAAGTAGAAGTCTGCCGTTATAAAAGGAGTCTGCTCAGAATGAAATGTGGATGTTTTAAAAGGTAACATGGCCATCACTAAAGAAAATGGTGATAAGTATTTAGGAAGTATATAGGATGAAGTCAGGAAAGAGTAGGAAAGAGCTAAATTCACTTCCAAACTAGGAGAATATAGCAGACAGTAGCATAAATTCGACTCCATAATATTTCGTAGAGAGTCTCAGAAGACTGGCTCACACCCTACCTAAATAGGAGGGAACTGTGTCACCAGTACTGTGTCATTTTATGTGGAACAGTGTGCTACACTGGCTGGAAAACAAAATAATTGAAGTTGCTTTCAACAGAAAACAGGAACTCTGCAATTGGTTTTGAGTTGAAATCAAATAAATGGAAAAATATATGTCTGAGCTGATCTGAATAATACATATTCATATTTAGGAGAATAGGGTGGCCACTGGTGACTGCAGGAAGACATAATGAGAAATAATGATATGGAAAAATATGGGATGGAGATCTACAGAAGAGAGCTAAAAAAGGACTTTGGTAAATGCCCTGTGCACACTAGCTGTATGTAACTCATTCCTGAAAGCAACTCATTTAGTCTGTTCTTCTCAAGCTTCAGTCCCACCTCATTTCAGCTACTGATTATCCTTGGATTTCTCAGTGTTTAATCTTTATCACTGTAACTGAAATAAATTGCTTATACTAGTTGTGATGGATAATTAGAGTAATTTCTTATTTTCAACAGTTTCTAATTCTACAAAGTACAGTCTTACCACTTTCTCCAAATGTCTTTTTTTTTATTTTTTATTTTTTATTTTTTTTATCTTGAGAGTTAAGCAAACAGATGTATGGTTTTTTGTTTGTTTGTTTTTTTGTTTTGTTTTGTTTTTCCCTTAAAAGTTTTGTTGCCAGCGACAGTTCTAATTATATACATACTGGTAATATGATGCTCAAAACTGGACATTTTAAATGAGTCTTAGTGGAGAGAAAGAGCAATTTAATACTTTAAAATAGTAACTCTGTTCATGTATCTTCATTTCTTCTGAGTTTTCTTTCATCATTTAAAAGATGAGTGATAAAACAATTCACAGTTTAGAGATTGTTCAGATCTGTTATATTTCTATGCCTCAATTATATTCTCCAGACCTGTGCATATTCAGTTTTCTCCTATGTTGTGCGATCTATTATGACCATATCACTTTTTTTGTTGTTGCTGTTATTTTATTTTTTAAAATAATATCCAGCATGTTTCAGATAATTTCTTTAAGGGGAAAAATTTTAACTTTTTTTTCTGATAATCATCATAAAACTTAAAAGTAAGATCTCTAATTTTCATCCAAATTATGCAGAAAATCATCAGATAGTCATCAAGAGCTGTGTAAGTACTCTCAGTCTCTATAATTGGATATGATAGAGGCATCTGGAAGTGAGAACAGGATGCAACAAGAAATGAAATGCTATGGGCACCTGACAGAAATGATAGGTTTAACTTTTGCATGTATACAAGTCACTTATGATTTCTGTAATTGCTGCATGCAAAACTTCTACATCAAATAAGATCAAAACTAAATATGTCAATATTAAATTTTGACTTATCATAGTAATGTTCTACTTTTGAGATCTTGCTGTGGAAACAAAATGACGTCATATATAGAGAAATATGACTTACCTTCAGATATCCAAGTATCACATATCCTCATTAATGAACAATCAGAATTGTTATGCAAGAATACTTTGCAAAATCTACCTTCTCTCTTTTTCTGCTTGTCCTTTCAACATTCCACTGTGTCCTAAGACTGAGAGTTTCTGTCTTCCTCAAGGATAGAGAAGAATTGCAAAGAATTGCCAGAATGTAGCAACCATTCACTAGCCTAACAGTGAAAGGCAGAATCTTTAGCTTTTTACTTCAAAATCAGTGTGTGTGCAAGGGCTGAAAGTAATGCCTCCTATTTTATTATGTTCACCCATGATATCAGAGAAAGATGTGGGTAATATGGCAGTAGAGGTTGAATGTTCCTACCAATATTCCATTACATTTTGTTGCCATGTGGCAGATGGCAGCAAAAGGGTGGTCTGACAAAACAGCATCTGAAGCAAAGGTGAGCCATTGAATTTCTCCGTGTAGAAAAAGTACCTTCCACCCTCCCTCCCCTCCCCGCCCTCCCTTGACATTCATCAACACTTGCTGTGCATTTGTGAAGACCAAACAGTGGATTATGGAAGAGCATTATGAAAAGTACAGTGAGGTGAGGGTGGTACATTTCAACAGTAGCAACAGCGGGTCACCTCCACTGGTGCAAATTTTATGAGTGCAACATGCAAGCTCTTGTTCAGCAATGGTGAAAATGCATAGTTAATGGTGATGACTATGCTGAACACTAATTTTTTGTAGCTGAGAATGTACTCTGTCAAATAATGTTATTGTCTTCTTTGTATCTGTTGCATTTTTCATTNGTTAACCTAAGTTGTTGCAAAGTGCCTTCATTTTCAAAAGTGTTTTCCTTTTATATTAAAAAAAATAAAAATAAAAATAATAATAATAAAAAAAAATGTCTAAAAGACAAGATTAAAGGTATTGACTAGATTGTGGCTCCCAGCTGAAACAGAAATGGAGAGAACAGAAAGGGCAGAGTATAAATGTCTTCAGGCTAGCTATCTGAAACATTTCAGAATGTTTCTTTTAATACATCAATCAAAGGTATTAATGTCCGATTTTATGTGTCTATTAAATCTCATGAGTTTCAAGTGATACAAAATATGTTTTTCGTATCATTAGGTAGTTTTCATGAGTAAGTAAACAAAACACAGGTGTGTTTTTTTTCAAATTTTGAGAAAATTATACCTGAAAACAGTGAGATTAACCTGTGGAAAGTAAGAACTGCTTAACCATTTTTAAATTGTTAGCTAAATGTGAAATGATTAACAGCTTTGCCAGTGATTGATCCATCTCTTTCGCACTGGATATTGTTTAAAAACAACAATTAAAAAAACTATAATAATAATAATAATAATTGAGAACAAACCTTAAATAGAAACCCGTATAAACAGAAGCAGGGTAGGGATCAGCTTTTCTCTGAATGTGTTTAATATAATTTAGAAGCATGTTACACAGAAAATGAAATTTTGATATATATTTGGTATTTTTAAAAATATATAATTTTGGAGGTCTATTATTCTTTGTTTCATTTCTGTTATGGAAGAAATGGAGAAGTTATCTATTGGAAGAAGAAAGAGAGATCTGAGGAGAAAGACTAGTTAAATAGTTTCATTTTAAAAGATTAATGCTTATTAAAATTATTGCACTACTCTAAAAAAATTAGTTGAAGACAGAATAAGATAGTGCTGTGTTCTCAGACACTCTTTTAAGTTACAAATTTCACCAAAATTTAGTCAGTTTAAAAATTAAATTTGCAGGGAATTTCATAACAGATGATACATTTATTTTCATGTATTGACTACTCTAATTCTGGCAATATATCACAAAAATCAAACGAGTAAAGTATTACAAATTTGGAATTTCTGTCTATTTTCTGTACTTACATATTAAAAGGTTTCCTGTATTTATTTCTCTTCAAAAATTTCCTTTATTTCCTGTGTTGTTTTTTATTTGTTTTTTTTTTTTTTTT
>VXAB01005794.1:0-14852 GCA_013399175.1 Odontophorus gujanensis | reverse complement strand
TTTTTTTTTTTTTTTTTTTGCTTTTATGACTTCTTGGCTAGTTGTTTTGTAAAATACAGGAGTTATTGTATGTTATGTTATTTTTAAAGATAACTGCTCTTGCTTTAGTGTAGGTGACTGTCAGACATTTATGACAGGATGCTGAACTCCAACAAGAGTCTCAAAGGAGGAAAAAAAAATCTTACTGGTACATACATCCATTAAGGAGCCATGCTTGCCAAGTCTGTGTACATTAGCTACTTCTGTAACTTTAACAAATTTCATCTGAGCTTTCATTCTGCTGACCTAATTTAACAAGAAGGAAATTCAATAACAGCCCCTAATATTGAAGCATTATTTCCCAAGAGGAATTTAACAACACCTCCACATCAAATAATAATGTGTGAATAGTGGATTGTATATAGGGATGGCAATAAGAAAAGGAAAAAAGAAAAGAAAAAAGAAAAGAAAAAAATCTCAAAGAAAAAACTGTTATACCGCCTTTAAAAATAAATAAATAAATAAAAATAGTTTTCCAATTTTTACAGAAAGTAATAAAATCTTGAAAAGCTAATTTCAAGTTTGAAATTCCTATGGTCTTTGAGAAGAAACTTTTATAAGTGTCTGAGAATAAATCATAGTTTCTCATTCATTATATCTTTGTTTCAAAAGAATGTAAATATGATTTGTGACAAATTCTTTCCAATTTGGAGGACTACAAATTCCATTTATACATGTTAATGGCTTCAAACTGGAAGAGGGTAGATTTAGACTAGGTATTATGAAGAAATTCTTTACTTTGAGAGTGGTGAGACAATTGAACAGGTTGCCCAGCAAGATGATGGATGGCCCTTCTCTGGAAGAATTCAAGGCTAAGCTGGATGGGGCTTTGAGCAATCTGGTCTAGAGGGAGGTGTCCATGTCTATAGCTGGGGGGTTGGATGTATATGACCCTAAAGATCCCTTCCAACCCAAACCATTCTATGATTCTGTGATGATAATATAATTTAACATATGTTATTAGTGGCATACTTTAGACCCTTGTTTTGAATATAATTCAGAGTTCATAAATAAAGTAAATTTTAACAAAGTTTTGTGTACATAGAAGATGACATATTCCACATTCCATATTCCACATTAATATCAAAACCAAGAGCCGAAAGAATGTCTGAAATTTTCACATTCTTCCAATTTGGAAAATAAAACATTTAAGATGGTAACTGGCTAGAGTATAGTGCTATTAAAATGAGAGAACACATGGGATGGCTGTGTACTGCTACTGATCTATCAAAATCAGAAAAGAGGATTAAAAAACAACCCAGGGTTTTTACCAGTCTGTTTTTTTCTGCCAAATTTGGAGGAGTATACAGGAAACTGTAAATCCAGTCCATAAATTTGATTTTCTGTGGACATGTTAAAAAAATAGATTAAAAACTTATTAAATTTTGCAGAAAATATATCCTATCAAGAAGGTGAACCATAGTTTTTAATGAGATACTGCAGGAAGTAATCATCAAAGGATCTCACTAGCAATAAGTACTACTTGTTAAATGCTAGTGTTGAAGAGAAGAGTAGCTGATGAAACTTGTCCTGCTAAACTGATATATCATGGCACTGTTAGAAGAAGGAAAACCTTAAGCACAATAGAGAAAACAAGTGGAGAAAAAGCAAAGATGATTTAGGAGATTGTCTTTTCTCTACTGTAACTCTTCCCAGGATAAGATTTATTTCACCGTTTTTCAAAATCAAAATTATTCAGGATACTTCTGAGGCAGGCCTTAATTTTTGAAATATTTTCTACATTTAAAGGGAAAGTTTGCACCTCTAAATGTAGTATGATCACCTCAATAACTTCTTATACTTAAAAGTTTGCTTCTTGTCATGTTGTATTTCTTTTGATACATATGATGTTCTCTTTTGCCATTTAAAAGACCCTGGAGAACTGGTGTTTTACCATTTCCTCGTTCCTGAAACTACTTTTTTGTTAGCTTTTCAGTCCTCTTGATAGTAAGATTAATAAAACACCGGAATTCTTGTCAATCAAATCAGGTGGAAAACATCAGAAGTAAAGGATGAAGTATCTAATTTGTATGTTCCAGCAGTAATAATCCCCTAGTCTATATAAAGAACATTCTTAAAATTATCTGAATTGTAAAGTTTTAATGGGGAAATTTATCACCTGAGTGAACACTTGTTCTTTCTCAAGTAGAAGCATATTTGTGATGTTTGTCTCTTGCAAGACATCCTTTAGATTCCTAACCAGGTAACTGTCAATGTCACAGTGTTTTTGATCTGCAAGATAGTAGGGGATGTTGGACACTAGTGAGTAGATACATTTCAACTTATATTGTCTTTTCTCTGCTTTCAGGATGTGGTTACTATGTGCAGTTCAGAGATGAGTTGCTGTAAAGGGCTTGGCTGCATCAGGAACTAGAAACACAGAAAGCAAGTCGGGAAAAACAAACTATAGACTCTGTTGTTGACCAGCTCAAAGAGTATCAGCGGTGGATAATTATGACAATACAGCAAGTTCTGTTACTCCTACTGCTCTGGATGTGGCTGCTGCATCCCTGCCATACAGAAATGCTGTTCAGAAGGACTCCTGATCTCAGATCCAAAGGTTTTGCGCGACGCGCATCAGGAAGTGATGGCAAAGCACTTCACCGCCAGAAGCGAGGTTGGATGTGGAACCAGTTTTTCCTTTTAGAGGAATACACAGGATCTGATTATCAGTATGTAGGCAAGGTAGGTTTCTCACTAATATTTCTGCATTATTGTCAAGTTTTCTCGTTGTCCTAGTTTCATCAACTCCAACTCAGCTGAAATCAGGACACTCATCCTTCTACAGGGCTCTATTTTCTGTTTTTTATACTCAAGCATAAGAAACAGATTTCTAGGTAACGTATATAGAATCATAGAATCATAGGGGTTGGAAGGAGCCTCAAGAGATCATCGAGTCCAACCCCTCTGCCAAAGCAGGTTCCTGTTATTACCGTTGTTTGTACAGTTAGATTCACTAAAAGTAATATAGCTGTATTCAGAAATATTTCAATGGAACAAATCAAGACATTTTGGACAAATTGGTACTCCTTAGCATATCTGTCCTGCCCACTCAGATATTCTTTATCAAAATATAGTCTTTTATTGTTTATTACAAGTCCTTTTTCAAGTATTTATCTGAATATTTCATGTTTAGGTCAAAATAACATATTCTTTTTCTGTGCTTATGTTCGAAAAATGCAATCTATTTAAAGAAAAAAATATTATCTGTCTTTAGTTTTCCTCATGATAAATTACACTGAGTAATTTCCATCTAAAAATATGTGAAAGAAATGAGGTGGTTAAGAAGTGGAAGTACAGCAGAATTCTGAACTTCTTGTACAGCTTGTTTTGCCATGTAATTTATCAAAACATACGTAGGATATAATGCCAAATAATATTCCAACAGGTACAAGAAAGTAATGAATTAATCCAGAATGGCAATTTGCTTCAAAGTGGAAATTAATGGTAGTAGTCATGGGTACCTGTTAGCAACATTGATTGATGATAAAAACAGAAATTTCTTTATCTATAATCCAGATTTTAATATCAGCATGGTATTTTACTTGTAAAATACTGCAGAGAAATGCTGCCTTTTTGAAAATGTCAGAATAACAGAATAGCTGACTTTGTAACAGAGCTTTGGAGATCATCTAGTCCAAGTTTCCTACTCAAAGCAAGGCTTTGCTCAGGCTTGCGTCCAGTTGGGTTTTGCATATCTGCAAAGATAGAGAGTCCACAATCCTTCTGGACAAACACTTCAAGTGAGTGACCACCCACAAGGTAAAAAAGCAGTTCTTATATTTAAAGAGAATTTCCTGTATTTCAGTTTGTGTCTGTTGCCTCTTTTCTGATCACTGTGCACCAATGAAAAGTGTCTGGCTCTTCCAGCTTGCTCCTTCTCATTAGGTAAAATTTATACATTATAAGGTTCCCACTTAGCCTTTCCTTCTCCATGGTGAACGGTCTAAATTCTCTGAGATCATATAAAAGATGTTCCAGGCTGTTAATCATCTTAGTGGCCCTTCATTGGGCTCTCTTCAGAAGCTCTATTTCTCGTTTACTGGAGAACTGGACCCAGCAGTTCAGAGATGCCTGACTTCTATTGAAGAGAGGGGAAGGATCACCTCAGACAACCTACTGGCAATATTTTTTTTCACACGACATAAGATACTGTTGGACTTCTCTGCTGTAAGGGCACACTGTTGGCTCATGGTCACCTTGCTGTCCTTAAAGACCACTGTATCCATATCTGCTAAACCATTTTCCAATGGGTTGGTCCTCAGCACATACCAGTGGGGTTATTCCTCCCCAGGTGCATGATTTGGAATTTCTCTTTAATGAATATTGTGAGGGCCCACGCAGATCTTTCTTTTTTCTTCAGCATATTAAAATCACTCAGAGTGGTAGCACATCCATCTGGTTTATCAGTCACTCACTGTATTTTGTCTTCTGTGAACTTCCTGAGGATGCACTCTGTCCCATCAACTGGGTTGCATAAACAGTGCATTTCTGGATGTTTCTTTTTATCTGATTTTCTCCAAAGCCAAAGTGATTTAGATAGACGGGTTACATAAAATGCCACCTTTCTATTAATTTCTCTGCAATATGGTAACGTTTGGAAATTATAGGAGGACAAGTTAGAAATCAATTATTTGTGACCTATGACTAGAAGAGAATGTTTGTCATTGACAGGTTTTAGTCAAAACAAGTATTGAATATTTTAAAATAAGCTACCATTTTTTAAAAATTTGAGAATAATAGATGGCAAATGCATCAGTGAAAGGATCAGCATGAATTGCAAAGTGAGATTACCAGATTCATCTGGATTTGTGAAATTATATCTACTTGCTTTCTGAGCTCATAAATGCTATATTTTTTTCTTAAATTTCTCATACGGTATCAATACATCTGTCAAGGGAGATTGAAAACTGTTGAATATCACATTACTCTTGAAACCAGTGGCTAAAATTCAGAATAGAATTTGTTTATTCATTTATTTACTTGTTAAGTCAGCTTGAAAAGGCTGAACCAGAATAATATTATGGAAATGGGGTTCACTGAATGAATGAGATATGTAATCCAGTAACTGTTGAAGAGTCCCTTAACTCATCCATGCCTGTGAAACAGTAGCATAGTCTCAAATGGAAAGTCAGCAAAACTGATTGAACATTCAGAAACATTCAGAACATTCACTGGTTGCTTCAGGTCAGTATTTATTATTTTAGGAAGGGAGGATGGTTTTATATTAGGTGGCTGCTCTATGTGGATCAAGACATTCTTTCACTTCCCCTCCTCATCAGAAGAAAAGAAAATATGATGAAAAAGCTCTTGTATGAAGGTAAAGACAGGAAGATCAAATGCCAGTTGCTGTTCTGAACCAAACTTAAGAATAATTTAATTTAATTTAATTTCCATTACTAACATACTGGAGCATACACATCATAACATACTGCTGCAGCTCTGGCCCAGGATGCTCCTGCTGGGGTATCCATGGGCCTCCTCCCAGTCTCATCCACTGTCTGTTCCTCCGTGGTCCTCTCTCAGGCTGCAGATTTTCCCTCACAGCACCCACACAAGCATTCTTAAGCTTTGAGCTCATGAATAAATGAATTGTGATCACCTGTATCTGGAATTCTACTGCCAGAGTGAACTTAGGTCATTTACCATTTGTAAAGCTTGATCTGTCATTTGGGATGTGACTCTACTGAATGCAGAAAGCAAATTGGACCCACAGAACCTTTCTCATGGATAATATTGAATTGTGGTGGAGCTGACGCTTGAGGGATATCAACATTGAGAGTGTTCTTAGCTTCTCAGCAAGTCTTAACATATGAAGATTATTTAAGGTACCAAGTTATGACAGGAATATGAGAGCTTGTTTTGGGAGCACGTTTGGGCTTCTACACAGACTGAGAAGTGAGGGATTAGAGGAGATAGAGCTTGGGTCTGAAGGAAAGAAAGCAAGGGCAGGAGAAGAGACATATACAAGAATAGCAAAATGAAACCACGAAGACTTAGAAAAATGTAAAGGTAAGATGAGTAATCCTTTTCCATTCAAGCAGTAGCTTACCAGAGATGATCTAGTTTGACAACTGAAGGGCAGGGAATTCTGTATTTTTATTACTGTATGTACTAAGAAAAGAGAAGAAAAGCTCTCAAAGCGTAACAGTACCTCTGTGGGTGCTGTGAGGGAAAATTTGTTGTCTAAACTGTTGTTCTATGCCTTTTTCACCAACTGATACAGTTAAAAGAGGGAAAACACAACGGTTTGTATCTGCATCAAATCTTCATTGGTAGTGAAGCCTGTGGCAGTTGCCAGTTCTAGGTTCACATCACATGCACACAGCTAACTGGCAGTGTTCCATAGCAACCACTGTGCTTTAGGGCTCCAAAAGTAAGGTAAAATGCATGAAAAAGAACTAGAAGGCACTAAATTTCTTATACACATCTTGGTCCTAGGTACATATAGACAGTAGCTTGAAAACACTATTCTTGGTACAGGATGTTTTTCATTTAGATAGTTACAGCTTTATACATAGTTTGTGTAATTTCAGAAGTCTATTTCTATTTCCCCTTGGCCTCTGTGGGACCATAACTATTATTACATTTGACACTATTAATGATCTTTAATTGAAATTGAAAGTGAGGAACTGTAATTGTTCCTGAAAAACATGAAATGTTATTTTGGGGGACAAGTTGGAGTGTTTGTTTGGTTATCATCATTACTTTAATAATTTGCTGTTGTTGTTGTTCCCGTAAGGAAAATAAAATTACCACTTCTTCAAGGAACAACGAAGTAGAGGAAGCTTGAGATATTAAATTCTGCTGAACAGAGTTATTAATTAGTTGGAAATTAAATGAACTTTCTAGTTCTTTCTTGTCAAAGTGACTCTTAGCAAGTATTTAAAAACTTCCCATGGCAATCATATCTTTCACCAGCTACCAGCAGTACGTATAATTTCTAAGGCAGCACACTGAACTGTACTTCCTATGTTCTGTCCTATGTCAAAGGTTCTTACTTGTTCTGAATCCATAGGAAGTAAGTTTTGGTAAAAAGGATAACTATGATGGGTCGATCCTGGTCATCCAGTGGGAGCCCACTCAGTTGCTCTGTCACTGCCCTCAACAGGACAGGGAGGGAGATTAGATATAAAAAGACTGGGAGATCACTCACAAGTTATCTTCATAGGCAAAACATACTGGTTTTTCTGTCTTCCCTGGCTGTACCTGTGGTAGGGCTGCTGAAGTCAACTGTGCCTGGCATGGAGCAGCCATGGCCTCTACTTGCACTGCAGTCCCACAGCCCCCAAGAGGGTGTCTGGCACCACACCCTGTGCAGAAACATATTTAGCTCATATGTCGTCAAATATATATATATCCTTTATATATCTCAGTATTGTATAATCATACAGTATGCTTATAATCAAGTTAATCCTAATCTGTTATGAATGCCTGACAACAAAGACTTTCACAGCTGTTGGGCAGGAAGGATGGATTGCTCCACGAATTTCTACATCATTCAGATTAGTTGCATATGCAGTTTCATATGCTTTCTTCATTCACAAATGTATTTCAAGTCTTCTCAGAAACTAATGCAAATATGAGTAGAAACCATTATCTGCGTATTTGTTCTTTCTCTGTGTTGCAGCTGGCAGCTCAATCTAATGGTTTTCTGTGCTACAAGCTATGATGGTAAATGCAAGCCAGGAAAGCATGAAGGCTGCTTTTAAAATAATGTGCTCTATTTTATTACGTTGGAGGGAGGAGAAGGGAGAGGGGAGGGGAGTTGGAAGGGACCTTTGAAGATTGTGTAGTCAAACTACAGTATTAATAATAGAGAATTAGAACCTGACAACTTGAACTGTGATACAAAGTGTCAGAGATATTTATTCTGTGATTGTCCATGGTTTTGATCAGCACACTGTAAGGTACATGTAAGACAGACTTCCAAGTGCAGGAGATGTCTTCCAAGTGCAGAAGAGATAGTAGTTATGGTATTAATAATCCACTGAATAAATCAATTGGGTCTGGTGTTAGTTTAATGTTAAGTAATAGTGAAGCTGAGAGGTCATTATGGTCCTAATCACTGAAGTATGTTTCCTGCCACTGCCTTTCTCAGTCTCTGAGAAAACTATTTAATTATAGGTTTTGTTTTGTTTTGTTTTTCTAATACTCCTAATAGCAAAGATCTGCCATTGCAAATCTAATTTTGAAAAAAGGCAGTTCAACTCTGTGTAAGCACAAGGTACAATACTGTTGATGAATTATCAGGAAAATTTAGAGGGGAGATAGTTATGGACATCCTTCCATTGGGTATAAAATCACCAATAAAATTCATTTTGCATCATAGATAAGAGTCATAGCTCACTTGGGTTTAGTCCAAACTCAGAGGTTGTACAAGATTATGCATTGCATTCAAAATCGCGTAATGCTTCAAAATAGTATGAGAAACAGGGAAACAGTTTGGTCTGAACTCTAGTTCTTTTCACTTCAATTTCTTTTTCAGTTTTAAAATGATATCTGGTTGTCAAAGAGAAATATTCCACAAAGGAAATACTGGAATGATTTATATTCAGTCATAGCCCAGTAAAACTAGAGTCCACTTTGTCAGACTACCTTCATTCAATCAAGGAAATAAAGAACATAATAGAAAAAGAGTTTAGAAATGTTTGACCTACACATTGTTTGAAACAATAAATGTATAAATAGACAATAGTTTCTACATCAGTTCAAAGGATAATGCTTTAGGGGCTTTTCTGTCTCTTTTTTTCTTTTTTCTTTAAATCAAATGCAGATGACCTTTTAAATATCCTGTATAAACAGATAACAAGGAAGAGCCACGGGTAATACTGAAGGAAACTCAGTGGTTTGCAACAAAATACCCATGAGGGAGTTCTAAGAAGTTAAAAGTTGAAGTTTACCCTTTTAAAATGCCTTCCTGCTGGAAGCGGCCTTATGTTTGTGAGCGTTTTTCTCTTTGAAGATAATTAAAAATAAGCTTAACCAGAAAGGCTGTTATGGCAGGTTTTATCAAACCTTCCAGTGCCTTCTCTTCTATAGTTGTACAGTCAATGTATCTGAAGCCCCTAGTGTACAGAGCAGCATTTGTTCTCAGAAGTAAACAACCAACATTTTCCAGCACTTCATTCATTTTCGTGATACTTCCTCAAACTAAATTATTTCTGTTTCCTGAAACTTTTCATAGCTATTTTTTAGAGGATGTTAGAGGAGGACTGGGCCACTAAGGGAAAAATAAATTGATCTCAATTTTGACAGTATTTTAGCTTATAGCAATCTCTGTGCTCAATTGCAACTCTGTCAATGTCTTCTATTAACTTCTCCTGGCTGTAGAGATTATTTTTCTCCTTCACATCGGCTCTATGTCTTTCATATTTTCTTACATGCATCAGTGACTTCAGTACAATTGTGCTATCTCTATTTAGCATTACTGTTTCAGAGTCAGTACAGACTTACACTGAATTAATTTTTCTTGTGTCATTTTTATTTAGACAAAGAGGTAGATACTGTCTCCACTTCTTGTGCATCATTATTTCAATCCTGCATTTTTTTGTAACGTGACTTCCTATATATCTCAAAACACTGGTGGGAAGACACGAATATATTATATTCCCCCCGATGTAAAGTTTGGGATACTTCATTGCTAATATTTTGCTGCACCATGGTTGTCCTTTCTTAAAAATTCTCAAGAAAATAACACTTTATATAAGTTATATACTTATAAGAAATATAAGATAGACTTTTGGTTTGAAATATTATAGATGCTCCACAAATGATTTATCAGAGGATTTAGAAATACCTTAGCTATCAACGGGATTTCTTAGGCCATTCAGAAAGGACAGTGAGTCTGCTACATAAATAATGCGGTTGGAAAATAAGGAAACTGTCTGCTTAATTATCTCTTTAGTTAGATCAAGTTATATAGCATACCACACTCCATGAGTCAGAAGTAGCACATTTGCAAGTAAAAGCCGAATAACATAAACGTAATGACTAGAAGACCACTGAGCTGCATGGGATTAGACTAAGTTTATCATTTGAGAATAATGTACAGATTTCAATACTGTATTCACTAGGAAGGAATAATGACATACTATAGAAAATTTAGTCTCTGATGGAGCAAGGAATACTGTTTCAAGTACAGCACAGTGTAGAACTCTTTATACTGTAAAGAGAAGAAAGAAGGAAGTATTAAGGTGTAGGGCAAGTACTAAACCCTCATGAAATGGTGAAATTCTGGAATAGAGAAGGGAATGCAAAATCTCTCTTTGATTACATAGATAAAACAAAAATAACTGAAGTTTTTGGTACAAATAACAATTATACCAGAGCAATTAAAAAAAATCCTGGGACATAATGTATTTTATATGTTTTACAGGAAATTAGGAAAAAGAAGGTTACATAAAGAGTGCTATCAATGCTTTACAAATAACAGCAAATGTCGTATGGAAATCTTGACCTGGACTATCAACCAGCTACCAAAGTTGGAAGTTATAGTACACACAATACATTTTTTGAACAGCAAATGATCAGGAAAAGTAATTATTATGGAGTATATTTTTGTTGTTTTTTTTGTTTGTTTGTTTTTTAACAGTGTAATAGCCAGTGTCTGTGGATGACAAATATAGTTCACTGGACTGATAATGTTTAGATAAGATAAGACTGTATTAATCTTACCAAACTTATATCCAGATCTGGTTTTGTCATCTTACAATCTGATGCTGCTTTCACAGGGCCATTTAAATTTAAATTTTAATTAGGACTACCTGCCTAGTGTTAATACGGATGTGATTAAACTAAGTTAAATTTACCTATGTTACTGTAATGCATCTGTGAGTAGTGTTTTAAACGGTGTATTTAATTAGTAATAAGTATATAGTTACGATTTTTCCTGAGAATGTTATTTTCTGGAGTAATTGACTTAACAACTCAATGAAAGCAATGACTTAAATCTGATGGGCAAATAAAAATGTGAGTTAGATTTAAGGGTTTATGCATATTCAATGTCTCCTCTCACACATCTACCTGTAATATCTTGAATATTCTTGTAATGTTTCAAAATATCAGTACATTTCTCCCGAACTAGGCATCTCTTAAATGACCAGCTCCACTGACCTCTTTGGAATATGAAATGAAGTCAGTAAGGACTGTTTCAAGATATCTCTGTTTCTCATATCTCTGTTTCTCATTGTTTGAAATGCTTCATTAAATGTAGCATTAGTTCAGATTCATCAGTAACTTCTTGAGACCAAAAGAAGAATTAAAAATATATCCACACTCTCATCCCTATCCACCTTTCCTTGGGATTAAGTTTACCATGATGCTGTATTATCATGGGTATAACTGTTGTTTGTTTTTGTTTGTTTGTTAATCATTAAAATATTCCTTTAATAATAAAATGTCAATTTAGTTCTTAATTCTGCTTCATATACCTCCCATCTTAGCTGACATTTAGCACTTTTTGGGTTGTCAAACACTGTTATTCACTTCTTTATGGTATATTTGTTTTTGCCCCAAGTATACAACTTTTGGAGTCAAATATATTGTAGAATATTCATGAGGAGAAAATGGAGACACATTAAACATAGATATTCTTTACAGCTCTTGCCAATCTATGTTTTATAGTGATTAAAGTTAGAAACAATGTGTTTTTATATGACCTTCAGAAGTAGGCAAAAGGAACTAAGCATCACTCTTTTAAATTGTGTTGCACTTTGTTACAAAGAAAAAAAATAATATTTTTTATCTATAATGCAAATAGGACGCTAAGATGTATTTGTGCTAATTGTGCACTGAGATATATAAAAACTAGTAATTAATGTTATTTTAAAGTTTTTTTGGTTAAAACATAGGGTACTTTAAGAAGACATATATAAGCTGTAAGAAAATTATTCTTCTTAACAAGACAAAGCATCACCTAAAATCAGTTCTCAATTACTTCTTTGATTGTTGTCATTAATGCAGAGAACATGAGGATTAGAGATATCTCGTTAATAACAAAACAAAACAGTAAAATAAAAGAATTTTAAATGCACACATAAGAAACAAAAACAAAACAAAAACAAACAAACAAAAAACAAAAAAACCCGTTATAAATTCCGCAAATAAAATGTGTTGTTTTAGCACATATTTAGAATATATGTTGTTTAGCACATTTATCACAGTCTTTCTTGGCCATTCCTTGGTGGAATACAGGAATCATTCTAGATTTTTCATACCACACTTAATACAGATGATCATTTCAGTCCAGAATCGGCCAAACAAACAATATAAAATGTAAAAAATGTACATCTACAAAAGAAAAGTATGAGAAAAGCCTAATTTGATATATTTCCATCCTGAGATGACAGGTTTGTCTACAGGAGACTAATTGAAATAGGCCTTTGCAACATCAAGCTAATAGGAGCTGAAGAAAATTTCTTAATTTATCTCACTTCTTTAATGAATGTGAACCTGAAACAACAGGCATAGGCTTTATATTGTTTCTTTGCTTTTTTTTGCTTACTGTAAGAATTCAATTTTTCCTATCAACATGCAGCCATCTACTGGAGATGTTAGACCAAGTTACCAGAAAGTAAGGGCACAGCAATTCCAGTGCCAATTCTCTACATTCTGTCTGCATCTTATATAGGACTACATTAATACTGGAAGAAAACATGCATACTGGCTTATGGAAGAAGCCTCTGGTGTCTGAAATTCAATTAGTCTCATGGTTCATGGTAGCTTCTGAATTTTCTGAAGTAGAAGCTGTAACAGTCTAAAGAAGCCAAAACTTCTTGATCTAGCTCTCTGAACAGCCAATAAAGATGTTGGCTTAAGAAAGGACTTTGATCATTGCTCATGTGATGCACAGTAAAAAAGGAAACCACCTTTCTTAGCTGATTATTAGAAGTTGATGTAGCAACAAGACCATCTACCTTCTCCATATAGGATAAGTTACAGTAATATGCAAAAGATGTAAATCTGGGGATGAAGTAATATATTTGCTATATTTCCACAGTCTGTGGAACCTGAGAATCCTTCAGATATCTCACGGTTGTGATGTTTGTAGAAGACTAAGAAAAATCCTTTTGATATATATTACTTCCCCGAGAATGTGTAAAAAATATTATTAATTTATATCTTAGCACTTTAAAATATTACAAGAAACAAACAAAAATCTTGGTCAGCAAGGAACAGTTGTAAGTTTTCTTTATACAAATAACAATGATTTTTATCTTCTTTGGATAATGACTCAAGTTAATGTCAACTCATAATCTAAAAATGCACTGCACATGGGTGTTTTTCATTTCTGCTTTTTGCTTCTTCTCAGGAAGCAAAATAATTTATTTCCTCATCTTGTGTGACTTGTTATGCTTGCGTTTTACTTTGCTCTTGCTTCATGTTTCTTGAACTCAAAAAATTTCTTTTCGAAATTGGCCATTTTCCTTTTCACTTCACTGTTAAATAACATATACAGGACTTGAAAACTAGCAATATGACAAAGTGAGAAAATTAAATGTGTGACATGTCTCATTAAAACTTAGCGTGACTGAAAAGAGTTGCTTTAAATGTTACCTTAAGGATAAATTGAAATAAGTTAATCTGTTTGGTGAGTAAAGCTGGTTCACAGCCAATATAGTTAAATCTGGAAACTAAGAGACCATGCAAAGGACATAAGAGTGAGTCGGGTAACTATGAAGGTCTTTTTTGAATAATTGCAGCTAACATTAAACAACTGCATTATTTAATAGCTCAGTTCACAGTGCTTAAAATAAATACCCCCGTTATGGGAATTCTATGCCAATTATTCTCTGCAGATCAAATCTGCCCACTGTCAGAATATTTTTAGAGAGACTATTATTATTCTAGGAAGTATTCAGTAATATTATAATTTGTGCAGCAGAAAACTAGAAGTGAAATTGTGAACAATTCCAAAGGTGTGCTTTGGCAACATACGGCTAATACGATTACATAGAAAAGAATTAAAAGATAACATTATGGCCCTCAAATCGGTCAATGAAGGGAAATCCAGAACTTGTTTTAATAATATGTAAAAGACTGATAAATTCTGGAGCATTCTGAGGTTCTACTGTTACTGCAATAGATGGATGAAATGGAAATGTTGGCAAATATTTTGCAGACTGAAATAGGAAAAATATAGTCTAGAATATATAAAATATTTTTAAAAGATATTATTCTAAAGTAGGAGAGTAAAAGTATGTTTAGCAAGGTGATAACAGAGTATTCTAGTAACTTCACAAAGGCTACCAAAATTTGTAAACTCTGTTGGAAAATTTCCTTAACAGTACGGTATATTAAAAACAAGTAGAAAAATGACCTGAACTGTATTAACAACTACAGAATTCAACGTAGAGATTAATCTATAGTTTGTTAATACAGTCATATTCCAATCTCTAGATATCTAAATACCAATCACTGAAAATTTATAGAGAACTGCATTTCAAATACAAATATGGGCTTTGGATTTTATTCTTTATCTGGTATTGTCATAAATCATTACCATTACCATTAGTATTTTATATCGTAAAATGTCTCTAACTTGATCTGCTCTTTATTTTCACAGTAGAAGCTCTTGGCTTTTGGAATAAAAATAGGGTTAAAACTTTGTATGGTAATAGAAGGAAAGCTCAAAAACATTATATGCAATTTGGAGATTTCAGACTTGGCTGGCAATCATAGGAAAAAAAGTCTCTCTTGTAATTGGCAAGTTTGATCTGAATCACTGCAAGACTATTAACATAAAATTCCCACACTATAATTTTCAAGTCATTTTTAAAGGAGAATTACTATGTGTAATGAGAGCGATCTTA
>VXAB01005793.1:0-10689 GCA_013399175.1 Odontophorus gujanensis | reverse complement strand
CAGAACCCTGATGCTGCTCTGCCTGAAGGCCTGTGTATAGCTCCTACTTAATAGGAAAATGTAGTGCTGCTATGAGTGCTTTATGAGATACCATGTGGTGTAATGCTTCACTAATCTTTCTCTCTAATGACAACAGAATTACAATGACTCTAGTAAGTACAGCATATCTTGTTACCAACCTGTTTCCTCTTATGTTTGTTCAGAAATAGTAACATGGCAAAAAGCTATGAAAATGGCCTTTTGTCTTGCTAGCCACTTCAAACTTTGCTTGAACATTGTTAATTCATTTGGAAAAATTTTTGCATTTAAAAGTCTCAAATGGAAAAAAAAATAACAAATACAACCAACGAAAAAAACACAATCAGTGTTATCAAGAGAGGGTACAAATCTTGTAAGTAGGTGATTCACAGTATGTGTGATTTCTGCAAAAGCCATTCCAAATTACTGAAAGATACATCTACTGGGGAGCTAATACTTGATCCTGTTGTGTGTTTGTTTAGTTGCTGACAAGGCTGCCTACCTGATGGGTCTGAACTCAGCAGACCTGCTCAAGGCCCTGTGCTACCCCCGAGTTAAGGTTGGAAATGAGTACGTGACCAAGGGTCAGACTGTGCAGCAGGTAAGAAACAATTGTTGACAGAAAATACATGTCATGAATAAAACCATTGGACTGCTGCTCTTATCATGGATGTTAACCTTTTATCCTATATGTTTTTAGGTATACAATTCAGTGGGTGCCCTAGCAAAATCTGTCTTTGAGAAGATGTTCTTGTGGATGGTTGTTCGCATCAACCAACAGCTGGATACCAAGCAGCCCAGGCAGTACTTCATTGGTGTCCTGGACATCGCTGGCTTTGAGATCTTTGATGTGAGAGGATAGTCTTACAAGTATAATGGAAGGGATATTAAGAAACTGGAATAGTTCTTTTTTATTTTTCATTATGGAGTTCTTAACTCAGAAAGTACTTAACTTAGAAAGGCTCTGGGTTTGTTGCATGCAGTAATGAAAATAGCACTAAAGGGTGCTTATCGGAATGTTTAATAACTGACGGCTAAAACAGACTATGAGAAAATTGAAACTTGTATTCTTGAATATTTTGTTAATGCAGAAACTGGATTCTCTCTGAGTAGACCATTACTATAGCCAAATCCAAGAAGGCAAAGTGATAACTAGGATTTTGGTGTAAGCTCTGAATGTTTTCCTGTGTTCATAAACATGTTCATGAAGGGCTAGGGCTTGAAAGCGTAAAAACGACAGAACACTCCAGTCACCAGTCCAGGTCCACATTCATCAAGGACCAAGATGCTCAGAGGGTTAGAGCAACTCTCTTGCAAAGAAAGACTGAAGGAGCTGAGCTTGTTCAGCCAGGAGAAGATAAGGTTCTGAAGGGAATGCATTGCAACATTCCAGCACTTAAAGGGGGCTTATAAAAATGATTGAGAGTGACTTTTTACACAGACAAGTACTGATAGAACAAGGGGGGATGGTTTTCAACTAAAAGAGGGGGAGGAAATTATTTACTCTCAGGGTAGTGAGACACTGGTGCACGTTACCTAGATCTGTTGTCAGTCCCCTATACCTGGATATGATCAAGTCCAGGTTGGATGGGGCCCTGGGAAGTCTGATCTAGTGAGTGGCAAACCTGCCCACAGCAGTGGGTTTGCAGCTAGATGATCTTCAAGATCCCTTCCAACCCAATCCATTCCATGATTCTGGGAGAACTTAATGGGTTGAAAGAAACATACTAGAAAATCAATCTCATGTGTTCAATGAATGGAACTTTGCAAGGAAGTAAATCTCCCTGCATTCTGCAGTTCAACAGCCTGGAGCAGCTGTGTATCAACTTCACCAATGAGAAACTGCAACAGTTCTTCAACCACCACATGTTTGTGCTGGAGCAGGAGGAGTACAAGAAGGAAGGCATTGACTGGGAGTTCATTGACTTCGGGATGGACCTGGCTGCCTGCATTGAGCTCATTGAAAAGGTATTTGAGCTTCCTGCGCTTAACAGTTTTTCACATGTAACAGGAATTTTTCTATGCTAATATGTGGCACCCAGAGTTAATGCAAGACCAAGACATATATATATATATTTGTTGTTGGTGGTGGTGGTGGTGTTTTTGTTTTTTTTTCTGGTCAATTTGCCCTGTATATTCACCTTCACGTGTCTGATTGTGAGGTGGCTTAGTTGTACCTTACATTACTACCTGTGGGATTTGGTCAAGTAGTACATATTCAGAGGTGGGCAAAATTTTCAGTCCTAGTCACGGTAGTAAGTCAGTTTTACAACTCACCCTGAAATGCTTCTATTCTTTTAATGTATGCTGAGTGAGTAAACACACAAAACAGTTTCTACTTTAATGTTTAAAGAAACTTCCTATATTGTTTTTTTTTTTAAAAAAAAAAGCATTTATGTAATGTCTTATGTAATTTCTTAGTTCTGACTGCTGATAATTTCATTCATTTTACTTTCTATCTTCAACTAACATGCATAACATGAATGCTTACATGCTAGACCTTTACTGCATTACAACCTTGAAACATCTGGATGAACTTATTTTTATATAAATGATGAAACATCTACTAACAGTATTCCATATCTGGAAAAAAAAGAGATTACACATTTGTATCACCACTATCTTCCATTCCTCTTTCTTATATTACCTCTCCTTTGTCCTTGCTTTCATTCTTTATATACCGGTATTTTTCTCAGCCCATGGGCATCTTCTCCATCCTGGAAGAGGAGTGCATGTTCCCCAAGGCAACTGACACCTCTTTCAAGAACAAGCTCTATGACCAGCATCTGGGCAAGTCCAACAACTTCCAGAAGCCTAAACCTGGCAAAGGCAAGGCAGAGGCCCATTTCTCCCTGGTGCACTATGCTGGCACAGTGGACTACAACATCTCTGGCTGGCTTGAGAAGAACAAGGACCCCCTGAATGAAACTGTTGTGGGACTGTACCAGAAATCATCTCTGAAGACACTGGCCTTACTGTTTGCCTCTGTTGGTGGGGCAGAAGCAGGTAATTTGTTTTAAATACATTCTACAGTAATAAATGAATAAATATTTCCAATAACATTTTGCAGCATATTTCAAATATATATATATATAATAAATGTAGTGCTTCTATTTTCATAAGTAAATGTAGCTAGTATTCCTTTGATCCCTAGAGTTTAAAATATATGGAAAACAAGGTTTTTATATAAAAAATGTTTCTTAGAATAATAAAAAGTTTGTAAGTCCATAATCTTGTCTGTTCTTTAGAATTTAGTCACTCAGACTAATAAAGGATATTACATTTTCCTAGAAACTTTAATAAATGTGTTGATTTTAAGACTGACAGCCACACTAAAGAGTTTACAAAGACTTGCTGACACACCAGATAATTTCTATAAGAGGTATTCCCAAATACTTCAGTAAATAATATCAAACCAAAAACAATGGTGCTACATTTATGTGTAATTTTAGATGTGAAAATACTTAAAGACTCATAAGTTGTTGCATTTGCATTCATTTTTGTATTCATTCATGAGCTATTTTCTTAATTTTGCTACAGTACAAGACATTGCATTTATTTCCTATTTTCATTTTCGCAACTTGTATTAAGAAAAGTCATTAGATATTCTTCCGCTATCATCTGAAAAGCGCTATGTTATAACTGTAAACACTGTATGCATTTGTTAGTTTTTATCATAATACTGCAACTTCTTTTATCTTAAGTTAAAAATATATGGTTTTTAAAATTCTAACCACTTGTTTTTGTTATTCATTTCTTTTAAAAATATATATATTATTTTTCAGAGAGTGGTGGCAGTGGCAAGAAAGGTGGCAAGAAGAAGGGGTCTTCTTTCCAGACGGTCTCAGCTCTTTTCCGGGTACCGTAGAATAAGCATTATAGACTTTATGACATTGCGAAAAAGATACAGAAAAATCAATACAGAAAAAAAAGCTTTAGACCGATCTAACATGTAAAATATGTATATTCAGAAAGAGTAAAGGCATATGTTTCATATCAAAGAGTTCTCATCAAATCACTGGAAGAATTACTGCAGAACTGCCAAAAAACTCTTTTATGATCATGATGTTAATGCAGTGGCTTTACTCCATATAATAATGAGATTGTATAAGTAGCATTTTATAACATAACCTTTGCTTTTGCTCTTAAGGAAAATTTAAACAAACTGATGAGCAATCTGCGAAGCACACACCCCCATTTTGTCCGATGCCTCATTCCCAATGAAACAAAAACACCCGGTAAGAAGTTCAGGTTCAAACATGTGATAAATTTGTTCTTCTCTGTGCAGTACAATGAAGTACCAATTCATAATTTAATTTGTTAGGTGCCATGGAGCATGAGCTCGTGCTGCACCAGCTGCGCTGTAACGGTGTGCTGGAAGGGATCAGGATTTGCAGGAAAGGATTTCCCAGCAGAATACTTTATGCAGATTTTAAACAGAGGTCAGACTCCACTTAATTCACTGTTTACCGCATCTTTAGTAAATAAATAATTTCGATGTCCTAACTGTTTTAAGTACTGTGGATTTTATGGAAGGGTTTATAGTACCTATCTTCAGTCATACAAAAGTCAGTTGTCAGAATTAGTCATCTTGTTTCTCACTATAGCCGAACCATCTTCAAAGGGCAATTTGAATTCTTTTATTCATTGTTAAGTATGAGATAAAGCATTCAGAAAGAAATTGGACTAGCTTAGACTTCATTAACTTTTGATAGCAAAGAAGAATGACTTGTAGACATCAGAATATGAATGTGAATAAAACACCTACAAAATATTCTAGGCTAAATTTTTGGAAAATTAAATAAAATCAGGCTTTTCTTCTTTGTATCAGCTGGAAAGCACAGTAAGAGCATGTACTACTACTATTTTGGATGAAGAATTGTTTATCAACCCCACATTTTGTTCTTGCACACACAGTTCTCATTTGAAGTTAAGGCATTATGACTTATAAGGCATGGGAAATGTGCCAACAGTTATCTATGAAAAGCAGTATTAATTCTGTGTAAAGAACTTCTGGTCTGAGGAAAGTGAATGCTTTATTCTAAAAACACATTTATCTATGAAAATGTCATTTCTAAGAAAACAGTGGAGTTGAAGCTTACTTCTCTTCCACTCGTTACTTCTCTTGCAGAAAAACTTAGCAGTGAAATCAGTTGATACAGGTTTGACTGAGATTTCAGGAATCTTCATATTCTACTTGCTTCCANTAAATAATTTATTTACCATTATAATCAAAGGGGAGAAATATATAGCTCTAGCACAAGAGAAGCTTTCTCTTCCCTTAGATAGCTGTTAAAAAATGAATTGAGTACTGTTTTGGAGGTGCTCCTTTTCTTTGGCCATAAAAGTGGGTCAAACATCTGAACTTCAAATCTGTTCGTAAAAATTGGCCATCTATACATCAGAATAGGGTATTTGCTTCACATATTCATAAAATATATATGAAATATATACGTTTGTGTGTATCTAACCAAAGATAGCTCTCTTTATTGTTATATAGACAGTTAATTATGTATTAATTCTGATTATGTATTACACATTTTAAAATATGTAAGATATATTTTCAAAACCTTTCAGGGAATCTATCTTCTGTNGGGGCTTCCTCATGAGAGTGGAGTTCAAGAAAATGATGGAAAGAAGGTAATATATAATTATGTATATATAGTTATTTACNAGCACTGGCCTTGGATGAAGCTGTTCTTCAAAATAAAGCCCCTGCTGAAGAGTGCAGAGTCTGAGAAGGAGATGGCCAGCATGAAGGAAGAATTTGAAAAAACCAAAGAAGAACTTGCCAAGTCTGAGGCAAAGAGGAAGGAGCTGGAGGAAAAAATGGTTTCCCTGCTGCAAGAGAAAAATGATCTGCAGCTCCAAGTGCAGGCTGTGAGTATTGCTAATGCTTTGGCTCACATAATGCCTTATGTGAAATTATCACTGTTGTCTCAGTAACAGACGTTATTACAAACTGGTATTAATTTAAACTGCATATTAATAATTATTAAAATAGGAAAGATAATAAAATATTAATTATTAAAATAGAAAAGAAAAAGCACATAGGAAAGATGAAATACATAAATATTAACAAATTTTCAATTAATTACAGCAGTTGGTTCCTTACACTTTTAAATCAAGAGGGAATTGATCCATTTCCCAAGTAAATTCTACAGTTTACGGTATGATATTTCAAATCATATATAACAACATAATAGCGGCGATAATTATGCCTCTAAATAGCCTGGTATGTTAAAAACCGATAAATGAAGATAACTTGGAGGTCCAGTTAATACCTTAACTTGGGGAATTACAAAGGCGTTCAATTGGAGTAAGAGTGGCTGAGAGTGGGAGGTATTTCTCTAGTATTTCTGGAACCTGCCTCCTCAGGAAAAACACTGATAAAAATGGACTCCACTCCATCTTCCTGGGAAATAAAAGGATAGTGGCAATGATCCCCTCAGAACTGTCTTTACAGAAAAAGGATTAGGATTAGGATTCAATTGTCCACAACATTTCTCAACATCTCTAACTATACCCTGACTTTTAAAAATATATATTCTGTTACCTTTTGCACTTGAGACATTTCAAAACAAATAAATACACTAATGATAACACGTTCTAACTATAAATATCATCAAAAAGCTGCACTGAAAATAATAATTCCTTACATGTTAAGAATGGAAAAATAATGACTGGTATAATAAAATGCTGAAAAATATTTTATTCAAATCATGTGCAGGAAGCAGATGGTTTGGCAGATGCTGAGGAAAGATGTGACCAGCTCATCAAAACTAAAATCCAGCTGGAAGCCAAAATTAAGGAGCTTACAGAGAGAGCAGAAGATGAGGAAGAGATGAATGCTGAGCTGACAGCCAAGAAGAGGAAACTGGAGGATGAATGTTCCGAATTGAAAAAAGATATTGATGACCTGGAGTTAACTCTGGCCAAGGTTGAGAAGGAGAAGCATGCCACTGAAAACAAGGTATGAGGCAGAAGACATCATTCACACTCCAGAAAAGAGCACTGTGCTGTTATGGGAGTCTTTTACCTGTTAGCTTTAATTACACTTGCTTCCTTCTTGTCAAAGGTGAAAAATCTCACAGAGGAAATGGCAGCCTTGGATGAGAATATAGCCAAGCTGACGAAAGAAAAGAAAGCCCTCCAAGAGGCCCATCAGCAGACACTGGATGACCTGCAGGCAGAAGAGGACAAAGTCAGTACACTGACCAAAGCANGGAAGCAGGAGGGGCTACAGCAGCTCAGATAGAGATGAACAAGAAACGTGAGGCAGAATTTCAGAAGATGCGGCGTGACCTCGAAGAGGCCACACTGCAGCACGAAGCCACAGCTGCTGCCCTGCGGAAGAAGCATGCGGACAGCACAGCAGAGCTTGGGGAGCAGATCGACAACCTGCAGCGAGTCAAGCAGAAGCTGGAGAAGGAGAAGAGTGAGCTGAAGATGGAGATCGATGACTTGGCCAGCAACATGGAGTCTGTCTCCAAAGCTAAGGTACTGAAATACTTGTTTACACTAATTCAAACTTATAAGCTAGAATTCATATTTTAAAGTGAATGGTAATCATATTTTATGATAAACAGTTGTCTTTTACAACTTGAATTTGTGTTTACAATTTCAAGATTACTGTAATAACGCATTGCATCTTTTACCAGAAAGTTGAAACGTTTAGCTAATGCACCTAATATCATTTATATAGAACTCACTGCTTGATTCACAGTACTGTGATATTTTAATGAAAGATGCTGACATTAGCAGGTTTTTAGTTCCTTCTAAATTATAAACGCTTCAGTCAATTTCTTTTTTTCCGTATTATTTTATTCCTCCGCCCTAAAATACATCAATTGCCTAGTAAGTAAATGTAAAGCAGAAATTTAAAGTAATGGTACAGTGCACCGTCATTATTTTTGTGTATTTTGAAAACTGAGTATATGTTAATTAATTGTACAAATATTGGAATAAAGGATTCAGAAATATAGAAAAACATCAGCTACTTGAGATATATTGACTTCACATACATCATTGGCTTCATTTTTATATCTATTCTTGAGATGTAAAATGTAATTATGTTAAACCACCTTTGTTTTGTTCTTCATGCAAACAGGCAAATTTGGAGAAGATGTGTCGCTCCCTAGAGGATCAACTCAGTGAGATTAAGACAAAGGAAGAGGAGCAACAGCGCACAATTAATGACATCAGTGCACAGAAAGCTCGGCTACAAACAGAATCTGGTAAGACATTTTTGGTTTTTAAGAGAACAGAGTAAATAGCCAGGAGTTTAAAAATATGGGGTCAAAAAGGGGTCTTAAAGATCTAGGCTCCTGATAGAAACTAAGCTGAACAAAAGCCAGCAGTGTATTCTTATGACAAGGAGGAACAACAATATCCTGATCTGCATTAGGAGGAATGTTGGCTGCAGGTTAATTGGGTAGGTGGCACTTCCCTGTTATGCAACACTGCTAAGGTCACAGCTTGGAGTGTTATGTCCAGTATTACATTTGCCAGTGTCAGAGTTGGAGATATTCAGGAGCAAGTCTAGCACAGGATCTGTACAACTATTAAGACACTGTACTGAGGGAAGAATTCATCTCCTAAACTAGGCTTCATCTCTCTGTTTGCCAGGAGAAATTCAGATGTCAGGAATATACACCTCTACACATGCATTATTTAGTACTCATGCTGTAAGCTCAAGTTGACCTCTAAATTTAGTGCAAACAAAAAATTAAAATAATCAAATAATAAACAAGCAAGACTGATGAATCTCATGTTCTGACTCTAAAATGGACAGTTTACACAGAGATATGGATGAGGATCAGTGATTAATATTCAATGAGAGGAATAATACATTGTTTAACAAAATAATTTCCATGTGTATTTGATTACTAAGAATGAAAAATCATTAAATTCATATGTAAGTTCTGTTACTTGACTGCAAACTGTCCCAGGTGAATATTCACGCCAGGCGGAAGAGAAAGATGCTCTGATTTCTCAGCTGTCTCGAGGCAAGCAGGCATTCACCCAACAGATTGAGGAACTCAAGAGGCACTTAGAGGAGGAGATAAAGGTGAGGAGGTTTTCCAAAATTCTGTCTTATCCAGTGCATTCTCCTGACCAAGAGGTGCTTCAGACACGTATATAATTACAGAACCATGACATTGAGAAAGAAAAAACTAAAAAGATTGTTATTAAGGTGCAAGTTATTTTGTCTTCATGATACCTCCCACTGATCCTTTAAGATGTTGCAAATTCCCAGCTACTTCTTCCTCATTCAGTGTATTGCCATTATTATAATGGAAGAATTATTCACTCAGGGCATTTCCAAAGAGATTTCTATTCCTTATCCTACTAAAACTTCTCCCCAGGCCAAGAATGCCCTGGCCCATGCCTTGCAGTCTGCCCGCCATGACTGTGACTTGCTCCGGGAACAATACGAGGAGGAGCAGGAAGCCAAAGGTGAGCTGCAGCGTGCCCTGTCCAAGGCCAACAGCGAAGTGGCCCAGTGGAGAACCAAATATGAGACGGACGCGATTCAGCGCACAGAGGAGCTGGAGGAGGCCAAGTATGTGGGAAAGTAGGAAAGGTGGGCAGAAACTTATAACAGAAAAATGTGGAGACCGCTGAAGTATTGTTAGGGAGAAGATAACACTGTGTTTTTGGATGTGGTGATGAGGAAAAGGAAAACATAACTAAAAGAAAATATGCATTAGGAAAACAACCATAGCTCTTCAGACAGAGTAGAGGAGATGCACTACAGTGACTAACAGAGTGAACAGCAGCGTGATTTACTAAAGCCCAGCACTCAGACATGCAATCACAATGACTGTCTGGAAGAGGTTGTACATGTGCTGTAAATGGGCATCACACTATGAAGTGGCCATGACTACTTCCTGAAAAAGATACTGGTTGCACACCACAGTCACCCATGAACCCAAGAATTTGCTTTCTCACTGGGAATNCTGAAGCGTGAGAACAAGAACTTGCAGCGTAAGTCCATGGTCCTCTGCTCTTAGCAGGACTTTCTCACAACTGTGTCTTTCCATCTCTCCACACATCCATTTGCCAGAAGATCTACAAAGATGTCTTCACCTTAATGTGCTAGGGCTCTTCCTTTTTTTTTTCTTTTTTTTTTTTCCTTGCATATTACAATATAGCTTATCTTTACTTGCACAGAGGAGATTTCTGACCTCACGGAGCAGATTGCAGAGGGAGGAAAGGCTATTCATGAGCTGGAGAAAGTCAAGAAGCAAATTGAGCAGGAGAAATCTGAACTTCAGTCAGCTCTAGAGGAAGCTGAGGTACTCAGAAATATTCATTTATTGAATATAGGTTTTGGATCACCCTACTTGTAAGAAATTTGAAGTCACTTCCAGAAAGAAGAGAATGAGAGTCCGTGCATAAAAGTGTAGAGATATTGTAGAAACACTGCATTTCTTTCTACTTGAGCATCATGTTCAACATTAATTATGTAAATATTTAATTTTCATCTATTCTTTTATAGGCCTCTCTGGAACATGAAGAGGGGAAGATCCTTCGTGTCCAGTTGGAGCTCAACCAGGTCAAGTCTGACATTGACAGGAAGATTGCAGAGAAAGATGAGGAAATTGAACAGCTGAAGAGAAACCATCTCAGAGTTGTAGATTCCATGCAGAGCACTCTGGATGCTGA
>VXAB01005791.1:1578-68082 GCA_013399175.1 Odontophorus gujanensis | reverse complement strand
CCCCCCCCGCCCCCACACTCAACTACCTCCCTGGAACTGTGACAGCAGTGGGGCTTTGCAAGGAGTTCTATAATATGTCAAGGTATGCTCACATCTTCCTCAGTGCTTGGCACTATGCACTGTAATGCCCACAGGTAAATGTGCTTGGGGCAGGGCAGGGTTTGTGCACAGGAGCTCAGTGATTAACTTGAAAGGCTTTGCTTCTCACTCATGCTAAGCAAAACAACCTTGGTCTAACCCAAAGAGATGCAATATTTGCACAAGGTTGCAGACAAAGAACTATCAGGGCAGCAGTGCGAAATGAGGACAGTGCTTCTGCCCTCTGTGCATCTTCCTGAGTGAGTACAGAGCTTGACCCTTTCCCCCCCAAGATGCACTTCCCGCTCTGTGTCTCTGTCACTGTTCATTGTATTCCAGAAACTGTTTTTAAAATAAATGGCAATCTATTTAACTCATTTTATCCCATTCATTATGGGTCAGAGCAGGATAAATGGGAATTCCACAGGTGCATTGGCATTTTGGGACAGGGGTATGGGTTAGGTATTGGTCCTCTGTTTGGTGGTGGTAGACACTGAGTCTGCAGCACAGAGTTCAGCTTCACTTCCTCACCTGGGAACACAATGAAAACAAATTCCACACATCCCCTGGAGGATTTGCTGCTGCCTGAAAAGTCCAGGTCACCATTTTCACCTTCAATGAGATGTGAGAACACAGAGTTCTGAAAGAACATGGTAGCAAGCGTGCTTTAATCTACACTCATACAGGATACACTACTAGTTAAGGCAGCAGCACAGCACCAACTGAACACTGCCTAAAACAGTGCAACTAAAAGCATGCACTGCAACCAGGTGCTCCCACCTGCAGGGCCAGACATTTTAACAGTGCAGCTGTACCCATTCAGTGGCTTCAGCCAGTGCTGATGCAACAACTGCAGACAATATCATGCTGGGTGCTGTAGGGGGCGTGTTTCAAGGGTGCTGGTGGTGGCGAGCGATTGCTTCAGATTTTGAGTAAGCTGCAGGCTGCTGTAAGGTTCTGTCACAGGTGTATTGGGGGTTTGGGATTTGTCAGGGATTCGACTTCAGGGCTGGGGGTTTGGTGCACCTGGGCTGTGTAGTGGCTCAGTGGGAGCCTGATGCTGCTGCAGAGCTGGAGCTGCTGCAGGGCTTTGGCAGGGTTTGGTGCCCATGACCGTGAGGGCTGAGCAGTGGGATGGGCTGTCGATGCTGAGTGAGGGGTCTCCTGGTCCTACCCAGGGTGAGCTTCTGTCTCAGTAGCTGCTGTGCTCCATGTTCTGCTGGAGATTAGAGTTGCTTGGGCAAGTGCTCAACTGCTGAAATAACGCATATTGGTTAAAAACCTGAAGAAAAACTGCACTAAGAAAAGAAATTCCTCACTTTGAGAAATTCGTTTCAAAAGCAGGTTGTCAGAGGGATAATGGCAGCTTTAAAAAGGTGTTGATGTGTTCTGAGGTCATGGGTTTTGCCCAAATCTCCAATGATTCTACATGCAGTTCTGCCATAAAGTAACTGGTGCAAACCATGTTGTACAGGTGGGGATAACGCTGCTGTGCCACATCTGCCCTTTAAAGCCTGGTGGAGTGGTGGAAACCCAGTCTGCAGTGTCTGGTCTCACACACATTACACAATCATTTAGAAAAAGCTAAGGATACTTAGGAAGCATAGCTCAGAGCCCAGTTATTTCCAAAAGTTAAGCTCCTGAGGTGCAGATAATAACTATTGCTCTCGTCTCTTTTTATGGCATCTTTTAGATTAGGCTGTAGAAACAGCCTGCAGATGCTTTAAAGATTAAAATAAATGAGCGTTTCTTGGAGTGGCTGAGTTAAAAATAACAATGCAGTGATTACACAATGGTCGGGAAAGCTGGAGGTGCTGTGAGTCAGCGCAGGGGCCGGGGTCTGGTGGCAGGGCTGTGCCGGTGCACCACCTGGGACAGTCACATAGCTGCTCTGGGACGAGGCACTGCTTGGGAGTGGTGGCAGGTTCCACCAGACTGTCAGAACTTCAGTATCTGTAATTAGTATCATCTGCATCCTACTTCTTTTCTGTTCATTCTGTGTTGAAGAAAGCAGAAAAAAAACCCAAAAACCTAGTATAGGCTTGAAGTTAGGATAGGGCTGCTGGTCCTTGTGGAAAGAGGACTAGAGTTTCCTATCCTGATCATGTAGGAAATGATCTCAGTAAGAAAGATGAAGCAACATGTTTAGAGAATCCTAACTCACAAATGACTGGCCTAAGTAAATGCATTGATTAATACAAAAATGAGTCCCTGAAATAATGGCAAAGTTTTATTCTATTGGTTCAAAAGTGTGGAAGTTAGTGCATATTTTGTTGAGGGAAAACAAACTTGTCTTCACTCCAAGCTCTGACAAATGTAAGCTTTTTAAATTTCAGGATAGGTTTTTTGTTTGTTTGTTTTTTTTTGTTTTTTTTTGTTTTTTTTAAATGAAAAGACACAAACCTTTCTTCAACTTAATTGCTTCGGAGTGTGTTCATTAGTTCTAGCTGTATCAATTCCTTGCTTCCATTTAATTTATAAAACTACCTCGGCAAACGATTGTCATTAGATGTCACGCTGCTACCGCTGACTGCCAGCAGAGGGCGGTATGCGATCACTTCAGATGGAAATGACAATGGCTGACGTGCTCACACCTCACTCCTTTTACAGGCGCCTCGTTTCAGAATAGCAATAGAAATTAGAGCATGTTTGATATTTCAGCATAAATATGATATAGCACCATGCCTAGTGTAATAGCATCTGGAACATTAAACTCAAGTACAGCTCCTGCTGACAGGAGAAGCTTTTCCTGGGCAGGAAAAGGGATCTGCCCACGTCAGTGTGGGTGTGATGGCAGTACAACCTGACCAGCTCCCCGTTCTGTCTCCCACGTGTGAGTTCTTAGCTGATACAGGATAAAGAAAGACAAAAAAGATAACACATGCTTGCCTCCAGCAAACAAGTCTCAAAAGAAAAGTCCGCAGCTTCAGTCTGCTGGCACTGACAGCACAGAGATTCTCACTGGGCAAAATTTAGCCCAGTAAATAAACAGTCCTCCTTGCACTGAACAAACATAATGCAGAACCTGAACACACATTCACACCCTCCACAGCACTAATCTTGGATCAGCACACCATATTTGGTCTCTCTATTTTAATGTTTAGGACTAATGGGTAACTGAAATGTAATTAAATCCACTGTTGTCTAGAAGGATGAAGGAAAAAGACAGATCCCCTCCTAAAGAGAAAAGTGAGTGTTGATTCCTTTCTGGTCAATACCAGAAGCTGATTTTGTGTCTCATTCAGACTTTGACTAGTGTGTTTTTCAGCTCTAGGATGCGTGCAACTCTTTGAAATAACACAATAAGGAAAAGCAGGTCATAGAACTTGTTGTTCTGGAGAACAGCTTAGACAGCATAGGTTTAGGATTCCAAATAGTCTTTCACTTTCCCAGCTGGTAAGCAGCTGATTAAAAAAAACCCAGTAACAAAACCAGACCAAAAATGACTCCTGCTTTTAGAAACAAACGTGCACTTGTATGTGAGATTTACATGCAGAACTATGGTTTCACATTTCAACAGTGGTTATGTAAATAACTGAGTTTGGATTGGCCTTGACAGCAAAGAACTGTGTGTGTAACCATGGCAAACACAACAAACCTTCCTGTCTGTTCAGGTGTTCATAATTAGAGCAAACATTACACCAAGCAGAAAAACTGAAGTACTGCTGCTTAAGAAACAGCATCAAGCAGAAGAGAAAAATCATACTAAAAAGACAACTGCAGTTTTAATGTCATACTATCCCCACCTCCTGCAAGTCATGTCTAACCCACAGTACTGATTATGATATCTCAGAATATAGAAATAAAACATCCCATTAAATAGAAACCAAGACAATTTTATATGACAAAAATACGTTTCAAGAGGTTCATCTATGTCAAGGTACCGATCTTCTCAGGATTCATAATGTGCAAGTGTGTGGTCTGTGGCCTTCTATGCCCCTGAGGCAGGGAGTTAGGGTTGGATCTGGATGAGCTCTAAGGTCTCTTCCAACCCAACTCATTCTTTGATCCTGTAAGTTTCATAAATTGTGGATTTATTCCAACCAGATTCCCTCACTAGTGTTGAAACAAATTCATGGTATAAATGGGCAAGCCTCTCCCTGTGAACTGGTACATATTTTAAAAGAAAAAAAAAAAAAAAACCAACAAGCTGCAACTCACTGCACTTTGCAGAGTCATACAATGGCTCTGTACTTCAAATGTTTACAGCAGGCTTTATAATAGGACCCCACATTAAACAACGTTGCTGTTCCATGGCAGATGTTTCCACTTCTTCACAGGCTGCATGAAATTTGTTGTGATGTAAAATCTTAAAAGTTCTTCAATCATTCCAGAGTCTGACACTTCAGGAGCTCGGTCACTGACTAGTAATACCAAGCAGAGTAGATCCGCTTTTTGATATTTAAACATGTAGCACAAGATATGCCTCAAATCAGAAGCTTTTGTGCAGTCATACTCTTAATACTTAAATCCACTTTCTAAAGTCTAATGATAAACTCTTTGTGCTCCTTTCCCAGTCAGCTAGAGCAGCTCCTGCTCATCATCTTCAGAGCCTGAGGGTCCTTGTCGTACCTCTTCATACCATTTGTTTGTGAGGGTTTTCATCTGTATGCGCCCATGATGCAAGTCCTAAGGCACAAGAAAACAGTTACTGAGATACAACAACGCAACTTGTTTGTCAGGGAGAACAAAACAGAATGATGAGTTAAGCATACTCCTCATGAAATAATCTGCTCCTGGTCTCTAAGTGTACAAAACATGACAAATGCTCAAGCAGCCAGTAATTACTCCCAGGGATGGCACTTCTGAGAGAGATTTTTCTTCGTTTTCTACACAGTCTTCCTCTGTGGCTTTCAACAATTAGAGAGACATCTAGAACGCAAGTTTTTAAATCTCACTCCTCTCAGCATGTTTCCAGAGACAGCAGGAAAGCTTGTGAACTGCTCTGACAATTCACATATCTATTTTCCCACCATTTGGCTGCAGTCTCAACGGCAACCCATGTTTTTGGCTACCAATTACAAATCAGATGTCATTTCTAGATTTCCTGCTTCATTCCTTGTTTTGGAAAAAATAAAAATAAAAAATTAAGACCCTTTGGCTTTTGTGGAAAAGTGCTCAAAGTGTTCTTTAGAAAGTACAAAATATCAGAAAAATTGTATGTTTGAGCAAACTAGGAAAGTGCTTTACAAAAAATCTTTAATCTCAGCAAAATTATGTAGGAATATCAGGCTTCTGGGGGCCGGAGTGAAAATGGCATAGTATTCACACCTCTCAGAGCCACTCAGTGTTAAGCTGTGTGTTCAGCCAGGTGTCATTTTGCATTCAGAGCTTCAGTCTTCATCTCATACTGAAGAAATCTAAAAAATGAAGGTTGCAATCTTTGTCCATAATTCCAAACAAGAAGCTGTGCTCAGCAGAAAAATCCATTTAATCCAACCAGTAATTTTACAATGCAGCCTTTAATTACAGCCGATCTACATATGCACAAGTAAGGTATTAGATGGCTCACTATCCCTTGTGTAGAAGTTGAATAGTTGTACTATAAGCCTTGAATGAATGGTGAAATGAGAACTAACTCTACCGCAGTTTTGCTTCGAGAAAACAAAAAAGACTTACTTCTTGTGTGAGTCTTCTGGTGAAGAAAGGATTCAAATACTTAGCATCAAGCCACATAAACCCTTTAAGGTCCTGGCGTTTTATGTACTGGGCTTCATACTCCTCCTCTGTGAGCTCTGATAAATGCTCAGATTCTATGGTATTTCCCTAGAAATATCACAAATATTGCAATAACCTAAGAAAAAAAGGCAGTTATTTCCTCCCACTTGCTTCACCCCTTTCTTCTGTCTCCCTTTTCGCAGTCAGTTCTCATGCCAGAACATAATGGAAACAGTCACCTCATCCAATCAGGGCTTATGACCGCATTAATCTGTCCAGCTGTTGATTCTCAGAGTCACTTACCTTCCTTTTTCATGTCAGAAGGCTTAAAATACTCCATGATTTTGCACTGTTGCTATTTCTAAGAAGGGATTTCTAGTGTGCAAGCTTTTTCTTACGACCTCGGCACTGAGCTCTTCAGCATCTTCATTAATGACATAGACAACAGACTCGAGTGCACCCTCAGCAAGTTTGCAGACGGCACCAAGCTGAGCAGTGCAGTCAATACACTGGAGGGAAGGGAAGTCATCCAGAGAGACCTGGACAGGCTGGAAACGTGGGCCTGTGTGAACCTACTGAGGTTCAACTCCATCCCTGGAAGCATTCATTCAAGGCAAGGCTAGATGTGGCTCTGGGCAGCCTGGCCTAGTAGTTCACAACCCTGCCCATGGCAGGGGTGTTGAAACTAGATGATCTTTTTCAACCTAGGCCATTCTATGAATCTGTGATTCCATATATAGTAAACAAAGCTTTTGTGTCTTCACATCTCTGAAAAAAAGCCCTATATCAGAGCACACCATATTACCTGCACTTTTTCTACACACACCTCCCTTCATAGACAGAGTAAGCTAATTCTGAAGACTGCAAACTTTATAAAACCTCATCCCAAGCTAACTTATTCTTCAGATCCCACAGAACAGTTCTCTGCATGCACTGTGTGATTGTTTAGGACTAAAACAGGAAAATGCTCCATGATACCTTATGTACTCCCATCTTTAGTACATGAGTTTTCAGACCTTTCTTCAGTATTTCTGACTATTTTAAAGCCAGAATCTGCTTTAAAATAAAACTCAGTAACAGTAGTGCTGTTGTTACCACCTTCTTGAGGCCTTTGCTTTGACATTTTCAAAATAATTCCCATTTGCCTTCTATTATTACTTCCTGACTCAAAATATACTAGCTACTTCCTGTCTGTATGTGGCTCAATCTATTCTGTAACATCTGCCTTATGTTTTAAGGTTACTTTAATTTGTATGGATTCATTTATAATTAGATTGAGTTAAGAGACATTGCTTCTCACCTCTTTATCTTAACAGTTACTTGTGTACGTGCTAACCAAGCTCTTCGGGATATTTTAAAATGCTAATACTTGTTTTTTTCCTACCATGCTTCCATTAATTTTGTTCTACTTTTTAGTGAAAAAAATAATATACAAGCCTTCTTTGAAAATGAAACAAACAAACAAACAGTAATTATCTGAGTAAAACAACAACATACCATTTTCTCTGTCTTGCTGAGGTTAATGTCCTTCTTGTTCCTCCTGCGTGCTTTAGAGTCTTCAATGTCAATCAGTCTGATAAGGGGCATAGTTCCTCCTCCCAGCAGCAAAACTGTGAACAGCACTATGATGATTGTTGTTGTCCCAATGAGCTGACGTTTCTCTATTGGTTCCAAGCCCAAATGGAGGCTGAGCGCATAGGGAATTGCACCGCGTAAGCCTGCAGAGAGAGAGAAGAATAAATCAGTGAAGAGTGAATCAGCACCAAGGTTGGTCCCTAGCACTCTGTTAACTCAACAGGAATTCTCCACCTTCAGGATTTTTTACAATCCTATTCCGTGCTCATTTATCTATTACTTAGTTATCATCTTAAAATGAATCGGAGGTATTGCTTTTTAAATTGAAACTGTTGGATCTTTAGAAAACAAGATTCTTTGAAGAAAAGTTTTAGATGGGATTTATACTGCATTGTTTTCTAAAACAAAAGGGAAAGAGAACGTATCAGTTACACTTGGGTTTGAGAATGTGCAAATGTTAAGTTTTCAATGGATGGAAAACCAGTTCCTCCCAGAGCAGCCCACACAATGAAAGAGCGATAAAACATTTTTTCCAGTCCTTCATATTATGAGTTGTAACTTACCACTAAACCACATGATAAACATCATTTTAGGGGTGATTTTATGATCACGGAAAAAGTTGAGTAGGTAGGACAGGGGGAAAATATTCACTGCTCTACCAAACAGAACAAGTACCTGAAAAACAAAACCCAAAGCAAAAGTCCACTTGATGTATTACAGTCACATAGGCCCAATCTGCATTGCATTTAGCTTGTACCAGCTAACAGTAATACAAACTTCCCACCCACAAGTCTTGTAAAAGGATGTGCTGCTAAATCAACACAAAAAAAACCAAACCTGTCTGCATCAGTTAATTTAAACACTTTGCTTAACTGAAATTAAACAAGACTCATCACTGACATAGACCAGACTCTATTTTACTTCTGATAAATGAAACCCAGAAGGCATTCCAGGGAGACCAAGAATTACTTTGGGTATATGTTTCTCTCAGTTCAGCTCCTTTAATTGTTCTTTCATCACAGCAGTTAACAGCCAAAGCAATGTTTCTATTGTCTCCCCATGGGCCAATTCCTCAGAGAAAAAGGCCAGAACCCAAACAAATAGCATGTAGTTCGGTTCCTTAGCACTTTTACTAGATATGGCTGTAAAATACACCACACATCTAACAAAAAAGTACTATTGCTTTAATGACAGATAATCAATGAATACAGTGACAATTAACTCAGAAAAGCAGTTACTCACAATGGTGTTGCTTTGTAAGCTCCATAACAAACATATCTTGACAATGTAAATATACTAGAATTAGTCAGCAGGATTCTTGAAGGCCTCTGCTGTTTTCCTTTCTGAATCACCCCAAAATTATTCAATTTGCATTATGGCTGTGAGGGCAATGCTAGAAGGAAGTGTCACACCTTAGATAAATAGTAGATAAGGAAGTTGTGTACATATGTGTAATGCAGTGAGAGCAGTTCTCCATGTTGATATAATTATCTGTAAATTGTAGAAAACAATTCCTTCCTTGGACCATGGACTAAAACGAACTAGTGTGCATTGCGGTATGTGACTAGAAACTTCCCTCTTTCCAATCTGCAAAGAGAATGCATTTCTCATGTTTCAGTTAACTAATTACAATAGCAAAATATGTAGGTAAGTCCGAGGCAAAACAAAAGCTACACTGAAATACAAAATGAAAGAATTAATAATGAAGTCAAAGAGTGGTCAGACATTAAAGAAGTTCTGAGTAAGTACTACCTCTGAAGAAGGGGAGCTTAGAGTGAAGAAGTAACATGTGGACTAAATTCACATAAATCCTTCATACAATGCTAAAGATGCAGGAACTCAGGATTATTTTCCTGAGGGAAATGACTTTTGAGATTATTTTAATAAATCAAAGTAAGCGAAGTTGTTTTCCTTATTAGTGTTTCAAAATAACAGTAAACTGGAATTCCTTAAATTAGGCTGATATATGCATACACCACAGTGCTAAGAAGAGAAAGAGTAACTTCATGATATCAGTGAGAATTAACTTTGTGCCATAAATATTATTATAATAGTATATTTCATTTAAAAAAATCTAACAAATAGTCTATTTTAAGTGCAAGGTTTTATTTTTTCCCACAAACACCACAGAAAAATACCTAAACATTTTTGAAAGAAATACCTACTATGCACCAGATGACAAAGGACATCTCGAACTTGTGAGGAAAACTAAAAATTGACAGGCCAAGAAATGCAAAAACACATGTTTCTGGAAAAGAGAAGTTGCATTTTAAATATACAATTCTGTAAAACCTTTTGTATTCCTATTATTAGTTACTATATATGGTACATAAAATAAATATTTATTTCCTGACTTTCCAATGCATAAAATAAGCAATCCTTTTGCAGAGGAATACAGGAGTCAGAGGTCTCCTCTTAGCTATCAGTCTTGCTGCAAATCTTAGCAGGAGCCTCCAGGATGGGACATACAGAAGGTTTACTGGATGTTTTATCCAGTAAAGCAGGAAAGGTGACTTCTGACTGCCTTCCAGCCTCCACTATTAGGAACCTTTCTCTTAAAGACATGTACCACTAACATAGGAACGGTGGGAGGAAAACTCACATCTTTCCTGCTCCCTTTGGAATCATCATTTTAGGCAAATCAATTTTTGAACTATATTAGATATACCACAGTTAGCACATACCACACATGAAAGCAACGGTTCTCAGTGTCTGCTGCATTAATATCTGTGTGACAGGGGAGAGGTTATGGTGTGTATAGTGGGACATCACGATGCCAGAGAATAGGATTGCCATGATACCTGTAAATAAAATGCAGTAATCATATACAGATTAACTTGTAAAGTGCAAATACAGTGTGTGCTTACACTCTATACTAAAGCAAAATAATATTTTTTTGAAGCAATGAGTACAGTTTCTTTTACCACTGATATTCACACTGATTTCATTATGCTGGATATGTTAAATACTAGGAAAACAAAACAGGTCAGTTGCAAGCTAGAATAAATCCCTGTAGTCACTGCTCTCTCATAAAAGTGAGGGAAATAAACTGCTTCTTAAGAGGTTTTCTTGCCTTTCACTATACTAACAGGCAGACAGATGTAATCAAAAAAGTAAGAACAATTTGAGAGTACTGGTGCTAGAGGACTGTATTATTTAGTTCTCCCAGAAAAGTCATTCTTTCCTTCCTGCTGATCAGTCAGTCCCAATCACTCCATCAGAAGCAGAATGAGACCAGCAGGGCTTGGGTGTGAATCTATTCCAGTATGGTATACCAAGTCATTAAAAATTAAGGAGGAGTAGCACACACAGGTGTACTTGCAATTTGTTACTGGTCTCAGAACAAGAAAAGCTATTGAGATTTGAGAATTCTGTGCACAAATGCCCTTTATAAGAAGGCACAGCCTGACGCATAAGGCCTGTAAGAAATGCTACTATGCAGAATGTCCCTTGATTCCAAGACAGGACATGAAACTAGCTACTACAGGTTATTTCAGAGATTAATAACAGCCATCAGTTATGGGAAAAGCCACTACATTTACCATTATAGAGTTGAGTTGCCCCAGTGACATGCATAGTTTGGATAGACATACAGCAACTGGTACAACAGGCCTGAAGGGTTGTCTCAGATTTCACTGTAGTCTTGCATCTTTGATTTATGTGAGCAATTTTTCCATCTACCTTGCTTCACAGCACGGGGTAATTTATGGAAATAATTTGAATCAACTGCTCAAGACACATCACAGTTGCTGTCAGTTGTTCACTATTCAAAGGGAGCTAGATATCTTACAGGCAGTTTTAAACATCTCCATGTCTGCTGCATAGACTTACATCTGAGAAGGAGGTCATTTGAGATGATGGTGAGGAATTTGTGCAAATACAGCAATAGAGTTTAAGATCAACAACAGTACTCCTTGTGACAAAACTTACCAAAATTGGCAATTAACACAGAAGAATACAACTGCAATACAGATCTCAAGAGGACAAGATGACATTTGGTAGCATGTCTAGTTAGCCCAAAGCACAAAAAGTATAAAAGACCAAAATTATTTGGCTAAAGCTATATGTCCAGGAGTGGCCCAGATTAACACAACTGGAAGGATTAGACTAGACAAGACACAGTGAGAACAATCCTTTGTTTCAAACAGAGGTGAACTAACTAAGGCCTTCAAAATTTGTTACTTCTTGCACATTTACTCTTGAAGATGCTTGAGCAAATCAGAGAGCTTCTGTCTTCACAAATAAAACGAGAAAGAACCTCTAAAATACCAAGAGCATCTGACTAGGAATGCTATTACTTCATCATTGTATACCAGCATATGTGTGTTTGTTATATAATGCAATACCACAAATTCTGTACTATTTTATTATTGTTTTTAAATTCAGAAGCAGTGTAAATTAGAAGTAGAAAAGGCTATGTGCTGATATATTCCAGTATGATCTTTTCACGAGGAAAAAAATTGTGTTTACAGCAACACAGATGTTTCAATGCATCAAACTGTTTGCTCGTATTTCATATAATTTCTTTGTCTATGTGTTGGTCTATACACAGAACTGTTCTAGATGCAAGTGGGCAGAATGGAATGTTTGCATTAACGTAATGTATCTCGATTGTGTAAACGCCATGATTACATGCCGCATCTTCATACATAACAACAAAAAAAAGCCAACAACAACAAAATAAAAATCTCCTGGTATCAGTGATTGCATATTGCTACAGGTCCACTCCATAATATTTACAATAGCATGTACATATGTTTTCAGAAAATCAGAAACTCTGACTTTATACCTGCAGATCATTTATAAAAAACTTCACAAACTTGTTAAGTTCTCATCACATATGCCAAGTTGAAGAGCAAATATCTTTTAATGAACTTAAAAATAAAACAATCTGTAAAAAAAAAAAAAAAGGAACCAAGCAGATTCCTATGAATTACAATAACTGTTGCATCCCTTCCCACTTTCCTTTGAGATACAAGACAGGAAGCTGACTGTCTTCCAAATCACTTAAGTCACCAGAGGTCAGAGGCTGTAGGCATCCAGCTGAACTGGGTGCTGTCTCTGTACTTGATTTTGCAGAATAATGGAAAAAATTCACCTGAAAACCTTTTCTCCTGGCCTTCAGCAAGTTTCCGCCAAGTGTCCAAAGATATATACCTACAGTACGCATTGGTTGTTCTCAGCTGACTTCGCATAGAAGGATGGGCAGGAAAACAGCTACAGGACAGTAGGCTGGAAATCACCTAAGTTAGCAAATGCAGCCAAACTCCATAGCATGCTGATAAAACCTTTCTTCTGTGGTAGGCAGAGGTAACCGGGAAGCATACTAGCATTTATGTTGGATAGATAATGCTTATGAAAACTTCAATCATCTTTTCTATACATCTGTAACATTTAATAGAAAATATTTCCCTAAAGTAAGGCAAGGTCAAACATAAGAGCACAGGTTAAATGAGAAAACATTAAAAACAGACCACCACCAAGTCAGTGGCCCTCTTAGACACAAATAACAAATACTGAAGCTTATCAAAGAAATTAGCAAATAATTGTTTTGCTACTCACCTGAGAGTGAAATACCTTCTGCAAGTCCATAAGGAAGGTAAGCAAAGATAATCATCATTCCGAACTCTAGAGAGGGTGTCTTTCTTAAATCAATGTGCTTTAGCACGTACACACGAAAATATTATGGAAAAGTAAAAAAAATAAAAATAATCTAAAGAAAATATTTAATTCATACCATTCCATTATAAAACAGTGATGGTGCTTAATGTACTTATCTGCTGAATAGCTAACAACACCTACAAGTTGTCCCATAACTCAAGGAAGTAAAGATTAATCATTTCTTATAAAGAGTGCTTTTTATAGAGCCCACTACTGGTAGACATCTATCAGAATGGACAGACTTGGAAAAGTTCTTCTACTATGTACCTATACAATACAAGCAGCATGCTATTCAGCCTTGAAACAAGAAGACTCAGAGGGGATCTGATCCACATCTATAAATATCTAAGGAGCAAGAGGCAAAAGGATGAGGCCGGACTCTTCTCTGCAGTGTGTGGCGATAGGATGAGGGGAAATAGCCCCAGACTGAAGCATAGGAAGTTGTGCACAAATGTGCATGGGAACTTCTTCACTGTGACACTGATAGAGCACTGGAATAGGCTGCCCAGAGAGGTGGTGGAGTCTCCTCTGGAGATGTTCAAGACCCTCCGTGGATGCCTACCTGTGCAACCTGGGCTAGGGAGATGCTTTGGCAGGGGCGTTGGACTTGGTCTCTAGAGGTCCCTTCCAACCCCTACAATTCTGTGACACTGAACTGTTTGGATCCAGAAGGGATGTTTCTCTACACATTCAGTCCTCTTCAAAACTATTGTAAATATGCCACAGAGAACCATTAAGCAGTATAGGCTATCCAAAAAAACAGAGTAGAGGTATGAAACAATGAAGTAAAATAGGTTTTGTTTTGTTTTCAAAACATCCTTTTGATATTTAAGATACGTAAAACTTACTTTACATTTGTAAGTCATGAGTATGGACGTTAGTCTAGGGATGCAAATTTGGCTTTGTGCTATCTGTGCTAAATTTTGGAGGATAATACGCCTGTGACATGGACATTGACAGGAGGAATATGGTCATGAACCAGCAACAACCTTCAGTTGTATTTATCTGCTGGCAACTACCAGGAGATTTCTTTTGCTACACTGAAATTTTGCATGTTTGTGGGAAAACTAATATTCTGAGGCACAAAACCCATAATAAGGCAAATAAGCTGCCTTTCCCTTTGACTTGGTATCATTTACATATCAGTGAAAGAAACATTAAGCATCTATCTCCCTCTTCTGTTGTCATACATGGAGTAATTTAAAACTTCATGGAATCAGGCTAATAAAACAAAAGAAGAAACATGTCTGTATTTAATCAAACACTCTGTTCTTGTTATTTACAAAGTGCTTAATGGTACATCCCAACTGATGCACCTGTTGCATGAGCTAATAACAAAAAAATTACCTACAGTGAATGCAGTGTTAATATTAAAGCAAGCTCTCAATGAAAGTGCTTGACTTAAACAAACATCCTTCCTTATCTCAGCAGAGAAGCTTCTGTGTTATTTAGCAACCAGTTCATGCAAGTGGAAAAGGCAAAATAAAGCTCAATGTGAAACCAAATAGAATAGTATCCATCTTCAGCTGGCTTAATACATAGGGACAAATGAGCTGGTCTGACTCAAAAGCCCTTGGGAAAAGAAGTGTTTTTTCTTTTTAACTAATCGTTCTATATATGTAAACAAGAAGCCACATGTTTGTAAAAACAGATCAATACTGAAACTGAATTAATATATTTTGAATTTACAAAACAATGATCATATTTTATTACACTCTATTGCACATAAAATAAGCTACCATACAGCATTTCACACCTTAATGATGTTCACAGAACATCATGAGCATGAGAAGTCCTCAACCAACAAAATGGAAATAACCCCTAAGGAATGCAGGAGAATATGGGAGAGAAAATACTATTTGAATGTTGGAGTTCATCAATTTATGTATGTTTATCACCAATTTAAGAAAGGATATCAATGCAGAAATAAGGCCAGTAAGTGTTCCAAGTGCTGCAGAGCCAAAGAACATCTTAAGAAAGTATCCCAGTGCCTGTAGAAAAGTTTGCCATCCACTTACATCTGACATATTTTCTCTTGTCAAACCTTCTGCAGTGCTGGATATAATAAAAATTAATAATACAAAAGAAGTAGTTGTTAATTTTAAGTCTTGACTCAAAAAAAGCCAAACAGCTTTTCAAAACAACGACAAAAAGCTTCTATTTCTTTGTTGCTACCACTTTTACAAGGCCTTTACTATGATACATACAGCAAGAAGAATGACAAAAGATATTACATCAAGTCTTATTGCAATGCCCAAATGGAAAGCTGCTTCTGCAAACAATCTGGAAGTTGCTCTCCTAAAGAATTCTCAGATTAGTGTAAATGGGTGATATTGCCAATATTGATAATGCCCAATATTACAAAACAGTTTTCAAACTTTGAAAACACATTTTGCCACAGTAGAAACTCTGGGCATAAAAGAGGAAAGACAGATCATGTGATCCTCAGAGAAGAAAAAATTAACAGGGAGATTTCTCATCAAATACTCCAGTGTGAGTGTGAGTCAAGGTCACTGTAGGTAAACAAAGAACCTCTTAAGAGGGAAGAGAAGAAATGCCTTTGAATTTCAGAAATACGTTTCATAGATTTTCATGGGAAAAAAAAGATAGTTTCCAACTAACATGCCATTTCACTGCTCTTAGTCTTGATGGTCTTCCATAAAGAGACCATGAATGTATTTAAAGCTATTATATTAGCTCACTGAAAAAAGGCTCCCCATCTCCTGTCTCCCCATGTCCTTATGAAAAGTCTGTCCCTAGCTTTCCTGTAGGCCTCTTCAGGTACTAGAAGGCTGCTATAAGGGCTCCTCAGCTCCTTCTCTTCTCCAAGCTGAAAAGCCCCAGCTCTCTCAGCCTGTCCCTGCAGGGGAGGTGCTCCAGCCCTGTGTTCATCTTTGTGGTCCTCCTATGGACTCCCTTCAAAAGCAAAACATCCTTCTCATGTTGAGGGCTGTAGAACTGGATGCAGTACTCCAGGTGAGGTCTCCCAAGAGAAGAGTTGAGAGGCAGAATCACCTCTCTCAATCTGCTGGTCATACTTCTCTTAATGCAACCCAGGATACAGTTGGTTTTCTGCACACTGTGCACACTGCTGGCTCATTCTGAGTCTTTCATCAACTGACACTCCAAAATCCTTCTCTTCAGGGCTTCTCTCATGCCATTCCCTGCCCAGCCTGTGTTTGTGCTTGGGATTGCCTCGACCCAGGTGTAGGACCTTGCAGTTGGCCTTGTAGAACTTCAAGAGTTTGGGATGTGCCTCCTTTACAAGCCTGTCCAGGTCCCTCTGGATGGCATCCCTACCCTCTAGCATGTTAACTGCATTACTCAGCTTGGTGTCATCTGCAAACTTGCTGAGGGTGATCTCACTGTCCGCATCATATACAAAGATGTTAAACAGCAACGATTTCTGAGGAACACCACTCATCACCAGTCTCTACTTGGACATAGAGCTGCTGACCGCAACTTTCTGAGTGCAAACATCATGGGTAAAGGGTAAATCAATTCTCTCCATCTCCGTGATAAGTCCAACAAATAGCAAACTAAGTTCCTACTGCATGGATGTTAATGTAAGACCACAGATTGAAACATCATTCTGGACAGAAGCCAATGATGAAGGAGATGCAGTTGAAAATTTGGCAAGATAAATATTTTTGTGCAAGCCTGAAAGGACCCATGTTGGTTTTCTGTTGCCAGGATTCTAAGATGAAAAGATAGCTGACAAACTTGTAGTTAAAAATGGTTACCTGGGGTCAATTTGATGAAGCAGTGAAGGAGCTGAAAAAGACAACCATTTGCTGTCTTTGGCCTATGGAGTTTATGTTACAGATTTGTTTTAGCAATAAAAAATTCAGCATTAAACCAAAAACACATTATTTGTACCAAAAGCAGATGGAAAAATACCCATATATCTCAATACCCAATTAACAGAAAAGAGAGTGTTTGCTGTTTCCATACGCCTGTAGTTCAAAAGCACTTACTTAGTCAAGACGATAGAGACTGCATCATTGAGAATGCTTTCTCCAAAAACCAACATGTTAAGTACAGGATCCACATTGAGGGCATTGAAAATGGCAATGGTAGCAACAGGATCAACTGCAGATATTAAAGAGCCGAATGCAAAACTGGGAGAACATAAAACAACAACAAAAAAAGAAAAGTAGATGAAAGAAGAATACATATCCAATAAGCTTACATTAACAGTTAGTAGCAAATGTCTCAGTTTACACATAGTGAAAGGTCATGCTCTCTTTCCACGAATAAGAACTTGAAGTGAGAAAAGAGATGATTTTATATTTCAAAGGGGAAAGTTGTTGTCCAAATGGAAGAGAAGTTTGAGAAATACATATCTCCCAGCTCTCAACAACAGTACCAATGCCTTACTAGAACTAATTTTAAAAGAACAAGACACTAGCTAAACCATATATCACATATGCATAGTGTTAATCTGCTTGGGAGTATTAAAAAGCAACATCTAAAGGGAATAGCTGAAAGATCATTACTTTGGAATCCAAAGACAGACAATAGAGAGGCAACAGGACTGCTTAGTTGTACAAAGTCACTGGTACCAATAATGAAGGTTTCTGCTGTTTTTGCATATTTTACTTGTCTCATTTCCTGCCCGCCACTTGACTTAGTTATGGATTTTAACCAAAAACTCTTGTACGTGGCTTAACATTGACTAAACAAACAAAATAAACAATTAATACAGGAATGAACTCTAACTGTAGGGAGGTATGAAGCTGAATATTCTTAGCCAACTTCCTGACAAATCTACACTATTGCTACTGAAAAACTCATTATCTCTTTTGAGACACTGTCTGGACAAGGAAGTTCCTTTTTCATATACTATTAATCATCTAACTAATCAACGTTTACATATTTTCACTTTAAGGGTTGGTTAAAAAACAACATATTTTTGGAAAATTCACAGAGCACAAGGATACTATTCAGAAATAAGTGTCTGAGTTTAGAAGAAACAGATCTATTTGTTGGCATAATACACAATATTGAATATAAGCAATCTAAACTGAAAACTGAAGAGCTGGCCAACTAAAGCACATTTTCCCCATACAGTATTATCTTGATAACGAGTGCTTCACTTCACGTACTGCACCATTTCTCCAAGAGCTTACCTGTCTGTCATGTTGAGTTTATAAATTACATCAGCCTGAAAGAATAGGCAAAACACACAAAAAAAAAATCACAATCAACTGTGTTTTGCTGCTATTTTTACAAGTTAAAGTATTAATCAAATCTGAAGCTAACTGTCTTAAAGAAAAACAAAACTAATAACATCACAAATAATAATCATAAATCACAAGAATCATGTTACCTAACACTACCTTGTTACAATTCTGGTCACTCAAAATCAGGAAAGGCCAGATGAAACTGGAAAAGATACAAGTAAAGTAACTAAGGCATACACAGGAATGGAAATGTGAGAGGCAAAGATAAAAGCATGGACTGTTTGGATTAATTGNTGAAACTGGAAAAGATACAAGTAAAGTAACTAAGGCATACACAGGAATGGAAATGTGAGAGGCAAAGATAAAAGCATGGACTGTTTGGATTAATTGAGAAGACATTATCTATGCCGGTAGCTAATGAGAGGGGAAACACCAAAGCAGAGAAGTTAAAGAAAGCTGTCAACAGAAGAACAAATAAATGGAAATTAGAAGATGTCTGTTGGAAAAGGCAGGTTCTGGTACAGCCTTCTAATCGGAAGATCAAGTAAAAGAAAGTAAAACACAGTTCAAGACTTAATTGCTTCTAACATGAAAAACACAAGGGGTTATATAACATTGCCCCTGCATCAGCATGACAGCAGAGAAGTGGAATTTGGGACCCAAGAATCTACTTCCACTGTGTTTGTTTGTTCTTGAAAAACCGTCTTTCAGTAAGTAAGCTGGATAAACATAAGTGCTTAAAAGTAGTTATCCTTACCTGGCCCAGGAAATAAATTCCTCCACCTACTATGAAAGCTGATATTGCTGTGCCAAATACAGAAAATAGTGTGATTGAGCCTATGTTCTGAAAAAAGTTGCCCTGGAACACAGTAACACAGTAAATAAATTAGTGAAAATGAACTGAGGCAAAAGTCATGTTTTGTGTTTGTATCTAAATTAGATTCTGGTTCACAGTTGGGTTTCAAAGATGATAAAACTTCGCTAGTTTGGTCCCAGGTGTCCCAGAACAGGGTATATACGCACAACATCTGCTCTCTCAAGGACAAGTGAAAACCTCTTTGATACCCTGGGCACCACCTCAGCGTGGTACTGCAACAACCAACTCTTAGATGACCAGCTGAATATTCACAAGCACTTGTACACACTCCTCACTTGATAGAAAAATCAATCCATCTGTTGTAGAAAGGGCATGTGAAAAAGGCTTTTAAACAACCCAATAGCTAGTCCACCTCTTAGGCTGTGATTTTGAATGAGAAACATCTTCAGTAACAGTAGCAATTCACATCATTACTAATAAGGGGAACCTTATTACAGATGGAATGACCCGACCTTTCTCACTTCTGATCCCACTCCTTCCCAGTTTTCCTTTTCCATATCAGTCCTTATACAGCCCAGCAAGGTAAGGAACCTCTTCAACTAAGGAGAATGTCTGTGCAATATCTGTCACCTTGCCAACATTCATTAACGTTCCCCGCATTCTGGGTCAAAGAAGATTAAATTTTGCATTCTCAGTTGCCCAACAACAAATATGGTGAAATTTAGTGCAATATCACTATGGTAATTGAAAGCAGAATCTGTTCCAAGCCAGACCTTAGCGTATAAGTGTCAGGCAAGGACTTACCTTGTGCAATGAATATCCAGATTCAAATATAATAGGTGGAAGCAGAAGCAGAAAAAACATATTTGGACGAAACATTTCTTCTTCCTGCAAAACAAAAATGAAGCATAATTTGAAAGATGTCACGATTATTAAAGTAACACTGAATCTTCACAAATAGGATATTATTGAGAAAAAAAAAATACATCCAAAACTGTTGGAAAATGAAAATTCCATTAATCCTTCTCACTTCTTTGCACCAAAATAAATGGCCTCATAATAGTAAACTACTCTAGGGCTACTTCTTAATTACTTTTTTTTCCCTCTAGTGATAGAAGTCCAGGTGTTGCTTATTTTAAATTTTTTTTTTTTCAAATAAATAAATAAAACTGACTACTACTGACAAAGGAGATGTGCTTCTTTTTCAGCATTTTCAAAAGAACTCCCATTTTACCTTACCTTCTCCACATATTAAGTACTGTCAAGAAACAGTGACCACTTCTACTAATTTGATATAACCACGTTATAAGTACAGTTTCACTAGAAAGCTGATCAATAGACAAGAACAAATCAGATCATCATCATAGTGCATATACACATGAACAGGCTCAAGATAAACATCACTGCTAAAACTGGACATTAGGAAATACTACTTCTCTGAAAGGTGTTCAGGCACTGGAATGGACTGCCCAGAGAGGTGGTGGAGTCACCGACCCTGGGGGTGTTCAAGGAACATCTGTATGTTGTGTTTAGGGACGTGGTTTAGTGGGAGCTATTGGTGATAGGTGAACGGTTGGACTGGATGATCTTTTAGGTCTTCCAACCTTGGTGATTCTATGATTCTATGAAAAGTCAGAGGCTTCATTCTTCTTGAAAATTTATGCCTGTAATTTAGTGATACTATTGTTATCGTTCCTTTCTGTCATCAGAATGATATAATGAAACCTAACATGAAGTAAGATGGTATTTTTGGTATCCTCATTCTCTGGTATCCACCTTACCATTTGACTAATGCTGCTTTATGGAGTTATTCTGCCAGAGACATGGTTTTTCTTTCTGCTGTCGGACTAAGCACAGAAGGCAAACTGATTTTAGCACTTCTCTTTACCTGTCAGGTTTCCTCTTGGTCCACTCAGTTCTGAATACAGCAGAACTTTTCACCTCTATAAGCAACAATTATCTTGTTTAAATCCAGGTTAAACAACTGATTATTCTGTTAAAACACTAGCTTTCAAAAAGAAGTATTCATCTCTTAGAAGCCTCACTCATATATGCAACAGAGATAATCATCTTTGGGGGACCTAGAAAATGAAACTCCTCCACTCTTATCAAAATGCTCTAGTCCAGTATTCTGCGTGCACACATTGCTTTTGTTAATTTAGTAACTGCATGAGGCTTAAAAAACAAAAACAAAACACCCTTTCCCCCCCCAGAAACCCAAAACATCCACATTCCTGATAATTAAACGAATTAAAAGCTCCTAAAAGCAGAGAAGGACAAAGAGGAGACAAATGATGAGAAGGAAGAACTGCATTTTTGATGAATTAAAGTAGAGAACAGGGAAGTAAAATATCAGGACTGCAATTACCAGCATGTTAGCTATCAAGAGTCAACAGTAAATACACAGTGCATTGAAGACTCTGTAAACCATGATAGCAAAAAATTGCATTACAAAATTCTTAGGGCAGGGACAAGATTTATGATATGCATTCTACACAGATATAGCCTGTAGTTATTTCCATACCAGATTAAAAAAAATAATAATTCTGTTAGAATTAAAAAATAATAATAATCAAATGATTAAAAAAGGATAGTAACTATAGGTTAGACCATTTTATATCTGAAATTATGACAACCTATGTTAATAAAGCTTTAATATAGTGAAAGTAATTTTAATAAGCTAACAATAATATAATATCAGTGATCCATTATCTTAGCTGATGAACTGTAGAGGCAGTGGGTATGCTGGTTGCTCATATCTGAGCAATGCTGACCAGAAGTGACTAGTTAATCACTTGCTATGATCAATATTTCCTATGTTTGTAGAATCAGCACTCAAATGAGAGCACGCCTTGAGCTTTCTTTTTTCTTCCTATTTATGTGATCTCCTTCTAATTATGTTATTTAACCAATACAAAGTTATTTTAAAATACTGCTTTTCTGGATCTTCAACTGATTTTTTATTTTAAGCCAAATCCAGCTGACACAAACTAGGAATTAAACAACATTAGCTACTGCACCATCCATTGTTTGTAGTGGGTAAATATGTAAAAACAAAATACCACAACGTGCCTCCTGAATCATGTAGTTGCTTAAATGAATGTATATAGAATTTATGTAGTTGACCAAAAAAGAAAGTATCATATTTAATTTAAAACACTACATTCCACTAAAAATCTATAAATTTTAATGTATTTCAACTAAGGGAAAGAAAAAAAAAAAGACTTCCTCTAGGGAAATAATTGACAAGAAATACTAAGCTGCAAGCTAGGATTGAGATTTTCACCCTGCTAATAAAAATCTTATTTAAAACTGGTGATTCAAAGCACTGTGATTTAATCAGTTCACTGATCCAATATTAATAGACTATTTGATCTTCCAAAACAAAATCCCAATTTAAATACTGCATCAGTTTAAATTAATGCAGGAATGATGAAGAGTTCATTGATGATGTGAATAAACCACAGGTGGCAAAACTTTTGTTTCAGCGTGGACTGTACCTCTTAGAAATACTTGGCTCCCTGGGGAAGCCTCTGTAGCTCCACAAAGGCAGAGGGAAGACCTCAGGCTCTATCCAGCCAAATTCTCCAAAATTAACTCCATAAAGATGAAAACGACTACCTCTATCCAGTAACATATAACTGAACTGCAGATTTTTTCTACTATAACTAGTTCCACAATACCAGATGTGCAGTATCCTCTTTTACAATCAATAGACTTGGCACCATAAAAGGGTTATTCTGGGGGAAAAAAATTTGCGTAGAAAATGAATAGCAAAATCAGGACATCAAATATTCAGTTGTATTATTATTTAGAAAACTCCAAATAGAGAATAAAATACTAAGCTTTGGAAATCACATCAGAAGAAACTAATATTACTATCAGTCTTATATTAAATATTTAAGGACTGTTCTGCAATTAAAAATTAACTGCTTCAAATATACCTTCCAGTTGGCCAGCTTCTGAGCCTCTATGATTTTTATAAAAGCTCCCATAAGGATACCTAGGAAAGAACAAGGTAATATTCTTAAATAATCACAAAACATATCATTGTTTCCATTAAATCAGTCAAAAAGATTTTACAAACATAAACAAGGCAAAACAAAGCAGTGAGCCTTTCACTCCTGAAGCACAAAATCTTTTTGGGTCTGATGTAAGTTTCTGGTACATTACATAACTATGTAACTTCTCAACATAAAAGACTGTCACTCAAGACATATCAATACTGAACATGCCTATTGAGAGTGCTGTGCTCACTGTTATGAAGTTAACAGGGTTAACTCTTCAAAATGGCTTTTAATATAAAATGCATTCAAATAAAATGTGCCTTTCCTTCTAAAGAATCGTGAAGTTATTAGTTTGATCTCTGTGCAACAGCACATTTGTGTCATTCAGTGCTACTTGCAGCATTAATCAATTTAAGCAAAGGCAGAAGCTACAGAAGTGAATTTTATCTAAACTGAAATCATAGCACTACCTGACACTGAAATAGGCAACAAATTCTGATCAGATTGGAGACGCTGTCAGAACTGTTTCCCAAATAATTTCATATATGTAGAAATACTAACCTAAGTATAAAATAATTTTATGAAGGGCGCTGCAAACTCATTGGTTGCAGGTTACTGTGATCTTTCCTCCCATGCATTTTCAAACAGATAAGTCAGAAAAATGCAAATTGCTAAGATCTCTTTTGGATGTCAAGAAGTTAATTCTTAGCCTGTCATCACTTCTTTCAAGAAGTTAGGTGGAATTTGTCTCCAGTCAGATTCCAGATCTTTGTGTCTGTATTATTTTAATTACTTACAAAACAAAAGCTTAATAACAATGTTAATACTATAAGCTAAATTTAAACATTTCTAGTTTTCATGACAGAAGTAGACGCTCTATTTGCCAGTTGGCACATGGAAGTGAAATAAACTGAATGAAAGGTAAGAAGTGGCTGGGAAGATTTAAGCATTGTTTTCCTGTAACTCAAATGTTTTTTAATCTCTCATGCTGTAACTATTAAACAGTGTTACAAACAGCATCACGTGGATTACTGCTGACGGAGGTATCACGCACACAAAAACCATGAGTTTTAAGCCTTCTTTCATACAAAAATATGTGAAAGTGCTGGTCCCAGAGGACAGAAATAATTTTTCAGTTAAATAATTTATATGGGAAGAAAGAGCAAAATTTTAATGAAGGAATCCAAAGGTCTGCTCTTCCTTGAAAGAGGGCAGAAGTCAGATATAGCCACTTGCATGCCATTTAAATACAGGTTTCAGTGCTAACAGTTAGGCTTTCTGTTTTGAGATGGAAACAGTATCAGAAGCCAAGAATAAAAACATTTCTAATTGTTGCAGAAGAGGAACACTGTCTTCAACGGGCTCAGAAAGTACTTTTATTATTTATCAAGCTTAGGTGGTAAAAAAACAAAACCAAAAAACACCCCCAAAAAACCAAACCGGTCTTAAGCATTTTAAGGCAAAACTTCAAGTGTATTTTCCAACAAACTCTGTATTTATGAAACAGCAATAACAAACCTCACATAAAAATGTATTTTGAGGGGATTTAAAGGAAAGGAAATTTAAACTCACATTTACAGAAGTGGAAGGGCTGCAATGCAACTGTGGGAAATTGAGTACTTGACCATCATTAAGAGTAACACTTTTTTACCTCGTGCCACAGGAAGTGTTCTTGTCATTGTACTACAAGGATAGTTAAGTATCTATCAGAGTGACAATTAAACATCTAGCAGCCCAGGGCAAGTTTTCAGGATACAATTATACTCCCCAGCTAGATCAAATCATATTAATAGATACAATACTACTGAAACTAAAACAAACACATGTGAAAGGGAAGGCCAGAGTGTGACTGCCACAGAGTGCTGCAGTGCCTTTTCCCACGTTGCAGAGGCAAGAATGGAAGTCGTTGACAAAGTATCTAGGTAGGGACATCCCTATAATGCCCAGATGTGTAATTTTACTGTGCCAGTCTCTGTATGTTTTTTTTTTCCCCGCCAATTTAATTCCTTGAATTAGTTGTTTTCTTCACTGTGTTCACTTTGCCACCTATCTAGTGATAAGTAACATACAGTTGAGCATTATTAGCATAATTCAAGTACATAATACTGAGTGCCCCTGAATTAACACAAAACCGATACAAAAATGTCAGTTACTCACCTAAAGAAACAACAGCTACACTTTCTGGTAAAAAATGAAGTCGGTATTTTATCAGTAAATGCACCAATATGATGCAGATAGCTGTGAAGGAGAATTAAAAAAAAAAGTAGAATATTTAGAAGTGGTAGCAGAAAATAAAAGACCTTTAAGTAGCATTTCAAAAACACATGCAGAACATTTTTTCATCCACTGATGAAAACAAGCAAAAGTTAGCTTCCTAATTCTCACTGGAGCATTTAAATTAATATACAAATGACAGAAAATAGCAAAAGTAAATTTTAGGACATAAAATTATGTTCTAAAAATACTAGTATTACTACCTTTCAAAGCTGATTCAGCTTACAAGAAAATTTTCCCTGAAAATAGATGTGAAAAATAGCAGTAATACAGAATTCATCATTCTAATACCTACTTCTTTTTTAAACATTTCTACATTTTTTACTTCAAAAATATACGCACACACATACATAATCCCAAATAAAATTTTAAAGCTATGCACTTCCACATCTGACTCTCTTTAAGGAGATGGACTTTACCCAAGTGGATAATCGAAGTATTAGAAAAACTTACACTGGAAGGGATACCTCAAAGTAATCTAGTCCAATCTACTCAAAACAGGGAGAATTTAAAGAACAAGGAAGTTATCCAGTGCCTTCTTCAGCCAAGTGGGGATGTCTGTCTTCCAAAGCAGACGTTGCATCCCCTCTGGATCCTAGTTCCAATGCTTCAGCAGTTTCATGGCTGCTTCTTGCTGTTTTAGACACAAAAGTCTTGCTCTATATTCTTTATTGCTCGTGAATGATAGAGCTATGAAGGAGCATCTCAATTCTCATTCCAGAGATCATCCAAGTTCTCATCCAAATCAGCAGAGGTATTTACCAGTGGGCACTGATAAAAGTTACACCAGTATAGGCAAAGGACCAGTATAAAAAAATACAAAAAAAACTTTGGCTTGAAGTTAAAAACTGAAAATTTTAATCTGATGAGACAGCTACTTATTCATCATTCACTTCTGTACTATGGGAGTGTACTTCATCCATAGGAAATAAAGTCTCTCGCATGTCGAAACTACCACAATTCTCCCATTTTAATCAAGTTCAACAAAGTCTGACAAATTCCATTTGTTCTGCGCTTCTGCAACATACATATTTCATTCTGTTCACTAACAAATATTCCAACAGTGGCATGGGATATAAATTATTACTGCCTGCATTAATGTTATATTATTACTATTACTATGCACCTCCAAATTGATCTCCCTCCGAGTCTACTCCACTTTAGAACATTTTAAAAGCTGTTTTACAGTTCACAACATCCAGAGGTAAGAGTACTATACACACATTAATTTTCATCCTTCCTACACTCTTAGATGAGAGTTATGAATGGGAAAAACAAGGATCAATAATCTTTCATACTGTTTTCTATTTTGTCCAGATAATTCATCTATCCTGAGGGTGATACTTTCAAGATTCATTAAGCTATCATACGGGCACAAACAGGCTAGAACTCAGTCAAAAAATCATACTTCTGTTTTTAAGTCCTAGGAATTAAATTCTATCAAGAATTACCCTTTTAAAATTTATGAGACACACATATTTGGAAATTTTATTTTAACCTCTCAAGTTTTTGGATCTGCTGCACTTTGCTTTGGTTTTCCTTTTGTTTTTCTTCAAATTCTAATATGTCATTGATGACGGGGAAAACATTAACCCTCTCCGAAGACAGACAGATACTTTAGAAATAGGTAGACGCTTTCTACCTCTTGCTGCAGTTAATAATAATAGTTTGTAGGAGAGAAAAAAGCTATTTATTCTTTTTTTCCCCAAAATGATTTGAAAAGCTTTTTGCACTGCTGTCAACTCTGTAGCTATTATTTTTTTCCCACTTGCTATAGGAAAGAGTGATCAGTTTGAAGATTTGATAACCTGTCTGTTAAAGAAAGGGTTCCCTCAGTGTAGCTTTACTTTGGAGAGACCAAGTATATACACAGACAAAAGAAAACAGACCTTTAACCATCAGTGAAAGTTTTGTTACTGTTACAGTTTTGACTACAAAATTGCTCCAAGCAGATGGTAGGACAGCTACATTCTACTAAGGAAAAGAAAGATGACAGCCTAGGTTTACAGAAAAGCTGGGTGTGCCTGGCCATTCAGAATGCCTGTGCACACATAAGAATGTCTAACAATGTTAACATAATTATAGAAAGCTACAGGTAACCATGCACTTGTAAGAATGTTAGATACGTAGGAGACAAGAAATAGAATCTAACCTTCAGTACCTGAGCATGTAAACCCCACTGTCAGATATTGCCTTATGCAACGAAATATCTGAGCACAGTCTAGAAGTAATCAAAATTGAAATCTCTCCTCAAGGACAGATCCAAGCATCATGGAGCACTCTGACAGCATCATTCTCACAAATGAACACCTCCCATGTACTTGATTAGGAACGTGAAGCCAGTTAAACATCTTGTTTGCACTTTGAGATCAATATGAAAAGGTCTGCAATGGTCCTCAGTTTTCCATGTTTTTGAGCAGGTCAATTAGTCAAAGGTACATATACACCCAACTTTTCTAAATCCCTATGCTTATACAATACTCCATTTCATTGACAGAAAACCAGAGGAGAAACAGAATAGTGCGATTTTGAAAATCAGCCTTCTACACACAGCATGCTTAAGAGTGCTTAAAAGACTTTCAGTTCATCATTCACCTAATACAAGAAGACTAAAAAAAATGGTCATGCCACTAGATTGCTCCTCTTGCTGTGCCTGGACTCCAGTCTGAACGGGAAGGATGGGTTTGGCAGGCGTAGGCATCAGCAGCTTGGTGGTTGCAGCCAGAGTGGTACGAAGGGTGACGTTGATGACCTCATGGGTTGCATTCGCAAACCTGTCAGGATGACACAGTACGTGATTATGCAGCGACGCGACCAAAGCTCCGAGCCTCACGCGCCCCAGTGCCCCTCGGGGCCTCCTTCTTCCGCGGGCAGTACGTTCCATCAGCACCCCGCGGGAACCCGCTGCNTTCGCGGGGTTGGTGTTGAACCTGGCGCTGTGTTGCCGTGACCTTCTGTCTCCTCGGCTCAAAGCCGCCATCTTGCAGTGCTCGTTGTCTCAGCCGTGGGCCCTGGCGTCACAATTGCTCGCCACTTGCTCACCAATGCCCAGCCGGTCCCCGAGTGGGAGCAGCTGCCACAGGCGGCTTCCCTTCATAATTGTTCAGTGTGAAGCCGTGAGGTGTGGGACATCCTTCTGGCAAGTTGGGGTCAGCTATCGTGGCTGTGTGCCCCAGCAGCTCCCTGCTCCACAGCAGTGAGAAGCTTCGAAGTTCTTGCCTCAGTGTATGTACTGCTCAGCAAGAGCTGAATCGTCTTATCTGTTACCAGTGCTACTCTCATCCTAAATCCAAACACGGTGCCCTGCCATCTACTGCGAGTGTTATGCTAGACACATAGTAGACTAGACACATAATAGACTAGACACTTGAATTTTGCTTGGCATAAAAGTGGGTCTTCTGGCCTAAGAATGAAGACCAGAAATTGATGTTGTTTTGCTTTCTCCTTTTTTCCTCTCTTTTTTTTTTCCCCCCCTCCTTTTTTTTTTTTTTTCCCCTCCTTTTTTTTTTTTTTTCCCCTCCTTTTTTTTTTTTTTTCCCCTCCTTTTTTTTTTTTTTTCCCCTCCTTTTTTTTTTTTTTTCCCCTCCTTTTTTTTTTTTTTGCCCCTCCCTCTTTTTTTTTTTTCTCCCTTCCCCCCCCCCTCTTTTTTTTTTTTTCCCCATCTTTCTTTACTGTCCTTGTAGCTGTCATATGCTTTGAAATGTGAGAGACTGGTGTAGAAAAGGGACACTGCAGATGTAACTCTTCAGGATGTGACCCAAGCTCTTCACTTCTCTGCTGGCCTAGGTCAGGAGTGGGCCACAGATGAGTACTGGGGGCCATGTGAAGGATTCAGGAAGAAACTTGCAGGGAACGAGTCAGGGCAACAGAAACTTTACCAAAGCTAGGATCTGAAAGAGGAAGGTGTGAGAGTGGGGGAAGAGGAAGAGTTAAAAGAAAGAAGGACAAAGAGATAGTGGTCTGAATGACCCCCGTACAAGGTGGAGCATCCGGTGGCTGAAGGGACCAAGGGCCACTTGGTGAGGTGACTGAGTGCAATCAGGAAGTCTGAGGTACCCAGAGATGTCATTACTCAGCTTCTGTGAACTGTCTAATTTCCATAGAAATCAAGCATCATCACTCAGAGAAGAGTACCCTGGGTGAGATAGCCATAGGGGATATCGAATTATAACATATAAGGAGTTTTGTTCTAAGAACTGATGGTTTTCATGCCTCCTCCCTGACTCAGCAGAAAATGTCACTACTGGCTTGGACTGTTGTGGCCACTGAAAAGGGCATGGTGAGGCTCACTGTCACCAAGCCGAGCAGTTCTCCACTGTTGTGCTTCTCATGAACTGAGAACGTGGTCACAGGAGAAAGGAATCATTTTGACAGAAGGCCTTTCAGCGTGCCTCTCACTTGTGGTTTTCTGATGTACAGCCACTGAGCATCTACTGATTAATGTGTGTCACAAATCTATCTCCTAATAGATTGCAGGTATCTCAGAGTTGTCGAAGCACATGGAAGATGATGTGGCTGTAGGATAACATAGTGTTCAGTTTTAATTCTCAAATTATACAGAATGTCCTGAATAGATAGTTATGTGGCACATTGAGATCAGACACAGATGAGGAAGTGACCAACTGTAATCTCATGCTGAAAGTCTTGGGGAAAGCTCTAATTTATGAGCAAACATGGGACTCTATTTATGGGCATAGGACTTTGATCTCTCTTGTACTGTCGCACATGGAGGCTGTCAGTTCTAGATAACAAAGGTAAGGGGTTCGCACTAGGGAGGAGCTGGTTCAGCAGTTGAGCTAGTCTTTGGCCTTGAAGAGATCTGCATTTGTCTTTTAGATTATCTACAAACACTGTGCTCCCAGGTGGATCTAATACACTTGTTTGGTCCCTGTGGCTGAAATAGAGAGGACTGATCTTCCTTCAGTGCTGTAGTTGCGCAGTCAGGGGCTGCCAGGTGTTGGAGGGAAGGTAGCAGTGCTTTACCAGATGTGCTGTAGAACTAATCTACAGATACCCAAATATGCTCATCACCTTTATAGCTTGGCTTAAGTGTAAAAGTAAAATGTTTTCTGGGGTGTGGAGAGACATTATGTTCTAAGCTCACCTGGGAACAGATTCTTATTCCTGTGTGAAACAAGGTATAAGCTGAACAATGAGAGGAACATGGGATCTCAGAGACATCAGGCAAAATCAGAATTCAAAAATCATATTTGTCCTTAAAATGTCAGTATTTGTAGCCTGTGAGTGAGGAAGTGCCTATGGCTACAGTACCAAAGTGCTAACAGGGCATTTACTGATAAGAAAATACATTGATTTTGAAGGCTTCATCACCCTTCAGGACCAGTCTTACAGCAGCTGCTGAAAGTGTTGGCTGGCTGTTGCCAATAGGTATGAGTGCTGGGGAGTTGCAATGGACTGAATACAGCCTCTCTGCAAAAAGATAACCTCTGCAGACTTCCTTTTCTTTGTTTTCCTGCACTCCAGTGTGGGATTAACAAAGAGTGGATTAAAAGGTATGATGAATAATCTTTGTTATCAAACCCAGGACATCTATTTAATATATGAAGTTAAGCATGCTGCTAAGTATGGAATCTGCCACGCAATATATTTGTTTTATTGCTTTTGAGCAAATGGGAAGAATTCTCTTAGGCTGGCTGATGAAATGCTGAACATTGTTTTAAACCCCTCTTTATGGAGATTTTTATATCTTCTTAATATATCTTAGCATACATAGTGTTTTCTGCTTTTTCTTTTTAGATATGCATAGTAGGTGTATGCATGTGTGCATACAGATATATACATACTTCAGTATTTAAGTATAAGGAAGTGTATACATGCAAATTCCACCCACAAACTCGCAGCAGGAAATGTCTTTCCTGTTGCTTTGGTATTTGCTGTTTGAAACAAATCAATGCTTGAGCCCAGTGGTTCGTTTGCTTTTTATTTCATGTTTTGTCTTTTTCTGACGTGATAAATCTGGAGTTAATCCAGGAGGAAGCAGTGACAGAAGTACATCATGCATTCATGTGATATTCAGTACTTGGCAACATATGCTGCCATGGGTGATGTCCTGGAGTTGCAGTCAGGCAGAAATGCAAACAAATGGGATCAGCCTTTGGAAAGAGCAGCAGAGGGCTCCAGGAGGAAATATTCCCTAGAACCGTGTTGTATCACCTGCTGGCAATGCTAGCCAAGTGTGCCAGCAAACTGAGCTCCTCCTTTGCATGGGGATGGGGTATGGACCGCCTTCTTGAGAGCAGATGACTGATTTTTCTATCCCTGTTTGCTCTCTGTGGAAGTACAGCCCACCTGTTCCCAGTCTCCATTCCCTGCTGCAGCATTGGCTTGTACCCTATGGGCACCACAAACTGCTCTCCCCAGTGGGCAGCTCTGGGAGCAAACACTGTCACGCAGAGCTTACAACCCAACAGCCAGGCTATGCTTGGTGAATGGTTCAAGTTTTGCCAAGTGTGCAAAGATGGTGCTGCCCCCGAGGCAGTACACAGAAGGATAGTCCTCACTCAGTTTTGCTTTTAAACAGTGAATATTTTTGCACTGAGCATTCAAGTGGTCTGTATTTCTGAGCTGGCATTGTGCTTGCATGCTGTGATTCACATGAGCTACTCAATCAACAACTTGATGGGCTGTGTGTCTCAGCAAGAGTAAGTTATGCTTAGTGACAGAGTTTGGCAGAAGGCAGTTCCTATTTCGCAGATGGTTAAGCTGAGGCTAGGGGAGGCCAGAGAAATGCTTCTGAAACACGTAGCAAACACACAGATGAGCTAGGGAGCAAATGTCACAGGGTCTCAGACGGTGACCAGCTTTCTGAACGGTACTTAATCTGACACCTACAACTTCACCTGAAGACTGGGGAGCTCTGCTCCCACCTTTTCACCCAGTCTTCTATACAAAGGCTTCTGTTTAGCTCCCGATGCAGAGAGCTCTCACTGACATTGCTTCTTTATCAGTCTTCCTGCACATGTGAGCAGGAGCCCAACAAGGTGCAACTCCACAGCTGTGTCACCTTCCAGGCCCAGGGACACAGCTGCATTGCTTTGTGCACACAGGTGTTGCAGGCTGCCTGTCTTCCTTCCAGCAGCATCCTCCAAGTGCTTCAGCACACTTTGAAAATGAGGTGACAGAAGACAGTGGTGACAAAATACTACCTTTCCCATTTCTTCCTGCATGTCTTCCTCAAGGCACTGTAGTTTGTTTGATAAGGGTCTGTTCATAGCTTAATTTCAAATAAGCATTATGAGTTCAAGCCTTCTGCACCTTGTAACAGGTGAGATTTCTGGAGTGCATCTATGTATTTGGTGCTTTGCATGCATGCTTATATGAAAGTGATAGAAGGAAGAAAGGTGCCAACAGTAGGAACCATCTTTATATCCCTAACCATAAGTAACCAAGAATGAAAAATTCAGTTCTGGTCAGGCTAGCTTTAGAGTTTGAAAGACCACCACCACCCCTTCCTCTACAAATAGCCATCAGAGGTCATGAGCAGACACCTTGAAAACAAAGAGCAGTGTAAGCCAAGGCAGCCTGGTTCCCAGGTAGCCCCTCCAGTATTGCTCAGCACACTGAAACTATGGACATTTCAGTACCTTCAGCTTCTCTCTAGGCTGTGCAGGGCCACCTCTGCTCTCTGCTCTGGACCTGGCTGCTCCTAGCTTCTTCAGACACTTGTCTTGTGCTAGGAGGGACCACAAGTAATGTGTTCGAATTGGCCCTTTGTGCACATGTGGCAGCTGTTCACCATATAGAAGCCATTTATCATGCATGAGGTGAAACCTGAATGCCAGCTGCAGAAAGACTGGCCTGATCTGGCCCAGCTTTCTGCTTTCCTGAAACAGTCTGCTGCTGCCTGCCCCGCAGTGGGAGGGACTGCTTTGACTCCTAAATGCTTTTTTTGTTGAAGGCAGCATTTAGTTATTCTGTGGATTGCATCCTTCCTGCTACATGAGAAAAAGTTCTTCCTCCTTCCTTATTACTCTGTAACCTGAATGCCCTCCTGTCAATGGGAATTAACAAATCTTTGTGACAGCTCTGTGACAAACAGAGTGTTTTGTTAGCTGGATTAGTTACTGGTACCAGCTCCAAATGAATCCTACTATGCATTGTACCAGTGGGAAGCATCTGCTGTGACTTGTCCACAAACAAATAGCAATAGGAAGAAAGAACAACTGTGCAAACAGTGGCATTTCTTGCTCACGGATGTAGTCTGGAGCTGCTGGGCACTCCCAGGACCTGTCACCTTATGCTCTCAGACCACCACCAAAACCTGCCTGCCCTTGCAGAAGGCCTCACAAGAAGGATGCCAGTCTTCTCTGCTATTTACCAATAATGCAGTGGCATGCAAAGGCAGGGGGCGCACACACTATGGAACTGGGAGTGTGAGCTGATGGCATCTGCTGATGCTGCCAGGACAAAAAGGGCTGTCAACTGTTGCTGAGCAGATCTTTGGGAAACCAAGGACTTGGATTTGGGGCACACTCCATTATGCTGCCGATGGTGACCTTGCTGACAGAAAGAAGTTTCACAGCTGAAAGGAAAAAGGTATCCATTTTGGCATCCAGCAAAGCACATAATAGAAAGACAACAACAACAACAAAAATTTAATGCGCTGACTCCTTCTCTGCCTTATGAGATCACAATTTTCTCTCATGACTCCTCTCCTTTGGAGGCAGCTGCTGGTGGTTTTATAGGCATTCTTCTGAAGTGTCTCCCAAGAAAAATGCTCTGCTACTTCTGTTATCTCTGTAATCCATCATCAGAACAGAAATTGCTCTGTTAATAAAACACAGCTGCTGTTCACACCTCCACAAATCAGCTCTAACACCCAACATGCAGGCCCTGTTTTGTACAGAGGGGCATCCCTTCCTGCAGCCATCTGACCTTCCTAGACCCAGAGCTGTACTGCAGTCCTGAGCAGCAACAAGGGGGAGGCAGGATGTTAGGAGAGGAAAAGTGGCATAGTAACAATAACAAAGATGTAGAACTGTCAAGGACAGTAACTGTCTCATAGGCCAGAGGTGATATGCAACAAAAGAACTGCATAGGAGGAACGGATGCAAGCCTGAAGATAGAACAGGAATTAACTTCTTCCCACTGGCACGTGAGTGCTCAGCTGTCTGGGGGGAAGCACAATGTTTACTTGGGGGAATCAGTGCTATGACTCCGAGTGTCCACTTTCTCCTGTGTTTCCTGGGCTTATGTGGCTGAGCATAGCATTCTGGGGCACTGTCCAGGCTGTGCCCCTGCTTTGTATTTGTGCAGGCAGAGTGGGAAGAGGAAAGGCTTGATACTGTGCAAACCCTACTCAGGAGCAGCTAAAACACTGTTGTGCTCCCAGCACTGTTCCTGTCACAAACCTAAAACACAGCATGAAGAAAGTTCACTCCATGCCAGCCAGAGCCAGCTTGAGAGCAAAGTTTTTGAGCTGACAGCGCTCAGGGAGGGAAGGCTGGTTAAGAAAGAAGAGCCGAGGGCAAGGGAATTGTTTCTTTCCTTGGAAAGGCCATTCTTGGATCCTTCTCTCTTTCCAGGAAGAAATCAGCTCTGGCAGCCTCTGTACCTCTGCAATGTGTTTCTGATATAGCCACTCCTTTTCTCTGTGGCACGCAAAATGAAAAAGGGTGCCTTGGACCATGCTGTTATGCTGGTTATCTGCTCTGTGCCCAGCAGAGATGAGGCTATGACAGCAGCTGCGCTGCCCCGAAAGGTGGTGGGCCCCAAGGAGCAGTACTTCAGCTCATACTGACTGCAGTCTCAGGAGCACTGCCAGAAAGGTGGTGGTGTGGCCTCAGAGTTGAGCCAGTGATTATACTGTCCCTTCTCTCTGTTCCCACACAGTGGAGCCGGCTAAGAGTGACTAGAGTAGCTCTAAACCCTGAAATCTGCAGTGCTGGTGAAAATGTAAACAAAAAGCAGTTTGTTTAGTTCAAAATACCCTTACAAATGAAACAGCTTGAATCCAGGTTTTGTTCAATGAACTGCACTAAGTTTTTCTAAGTTTATCTGAGAAAAATATGTCCTTGGCAAAGCGAAGCTGAGTTTGTTGCTGCAATCAGGCACTGTTCCTGGCAGACTTTCCAGGTAGCTGCATTCAGCTGTTGTGGAGAGCTTCTGAAAGTTGCATAAGATGAGAAACTCTGTGAATCTGACTGAAACACAATGTGTGCTTGTAACGCAGAGAGTGCCTCTCACCCCTCTGAATCATGAGGTAGTGATGGTTTGGGGACAAAGAGTGGTTGGGGCCAGTAGAGCCCATTTGGTCACTGAAACTGGTAAACTACTGTATGTCACAGATATCTTCTGTAAAAGAAGGCGTGGAACCCTGCAGCCTGTGTTTCAGGAGAGTGGCTGACACAGAACTCTCAGAGTTATGCTGCTTTAGCTGGGTGATATCAGGGAATAAAGAAGATGTCACTTCTACTTTTGTTATGACAAAATTCAGCCTGGAGTTTTTTCTGGCTGCGGTTACATTGTGTAGTCACCCTGCTTGTTCCTAACTAGCAAATTATGAGCCCTGGCATAATCTTTAAATCCCACTTTAGGTGATTTTTCTTTCCCACAGCTCCCACTGGCTCTGCAGAGCTGGTGGCACTGCTTCTCTGCCCTGCTCTGCCCTGCTCCCACCCCATGAACAAGACCTGCACTGGGCAGGGCTGCTGGGCTACCTGGAGGAGGTGACAGAGCATGTTCAACTTGGCCATGGACCATGCCCTTGATCCATGGTGTTCAGACAGGTACACAGTACAAACATAGTTCAGCAGCATTCACCTGCAGCTAAATCTTGCTAGTCGCAGCCAGGCCAACATGGCAGGGACGCACCGCTGTCCCAAAAATCTGCTCCTGAGCCCTGCTCTGACCCCTGAGCTTGCTGACAGCACTAGCAGTGCCACAATGCAGTAACTCAAGAGGGAGAAGGGCATGGGGTTGGCACAAACAACCCCACTCACACCAGAAATGCTATCTCCAATGGGAAATGCCCTTCTGGACACGATGCCATCTTTCCCCATGGATGAGCAGGACCACTGTTCATCCTCTGTTCCTGGTCAATCAGAGAGGTCCCAGAGGACTAGAGGCTCACCAGTGTGACTCCCATCTACAAGCCAGGTTGTAAAGAGGATCTGGGGAGCTACATGCCTGTCAGCCTGACCTTGGTGCCAGGAAATGTTGTGGAGCAGATCATCTTCAGGGAGACTACACAGCATGTGCAGGACAACCGGGGCATCAGGCCTAACCAGCAAGGATTTATGACAGGCAGGTCCTACTTGGCCAACCTGATCTTCTTGGTTTAGTGCCACGTATTGGTGACAGATGGACGGTTGGTCTGGATGATCTTAGAGGTCTTTTCCAACCTTGGTGATTCTATGATTCCCTGTGGGGACCAGGAACCATGCCTGGTCAAGCTCAAGCACAGCCAGATAAATCACAGGAGGCAACAGTTCTGGGCTCTGTGCTATTGTTCTCCGGATGAGGTAGAAATTATTTTCACCATCAGTGGCAGCAGCTGTTTTTAGCACTGGTAAAGGCCTCTTGAGCTTCACTTCACCTTTTCTGCTCTCAGCTGTGCTTGCTCCTGCAGATACTCAAAGATGGGATATTTATAGAACAACAGCAGGAGTCCCCCTACAAACAGGAGCAAAGTGAAGTATGAAAGAAAATCATTAGGATTTCCTCAGAATAAAATAGATAAGTAAATATGCAAATGCTTCTTTTGGGAAAAATAAAAACACGTGGCACAAATGGTCTTGGTGCTAACAGCAGGCAGTGATTAAGGCTGGAGGAGAGAACCCAATGGGCGATGCTAATTGTTCTGGCAGGTCACTCTGATGGGGCAGCTGCTTCTTGACTGTGGGTGCAAAACATGCGTTAGCCCCACCAAAGGCAGCATCTGTTCAGCAGCTCTGGGAATGCTGTGCTGAAAAATGGAGCTGTGTGTGCCCATGACAGTGCTCCTGCACTTGGGGAGACACTTGATTCCATAGAACTGGGGAAGATTCTAATTCACAACACAGATCTTCTGCAGTTGGAAATCCAATTAAGCTGTTGGCTTCCATGAGTTAATTTTGCATTATGTAATTATGAGCTAATAGAAAGCAATTTTCTCTGAAATGCTTTTTGTTTCTGGTTGTCCTCATCCCCAGACGTCTGGAAGATAGTTACATTTCTGCATGTTGTGAAGTTCTAAAATCTTTTCCCCTGGTGGCTTGAATACAGGCAGAATTCATCCCACTTTTTTTGCCCACAGTGTTCATTTTAAAATCCAGCCCTGTGTCTGAATAGTCCAAGAGTTTCTTTTCCATCCACAAGCTCCCAGGAGCAAGAAGCTGGGTCCTTCCCATTCCTGCTCTGCTCTGTAGATATCTGCACAGTTCCTTCTGGACTGGGAAAAAAGCAGTGCTCCTCCACAGTATCAGTGAACAAGAGTGGCTTGAATGGAGAATCTCCTGGTATCCCAGTCTCAATCTCATGGTGTGATGAATATTCTGAATATTGTTCATTTTTAAACTCACAGATAAGATTTGTCTACTTGGCAGTATTTTAACTCAGTTACCATCATAGATTTTCTGCAAGGAACTCTCTTGAGAGGTATTTTAATATCTGGATGAGTTACACTTGTGGTAAATTATACAATACTTTTATGTGGTCTGCTGAAGTTTCCTTTTTCGGGAAATTTTGAAAAGTACTTTCTGGCATGTTCTCCAGCCAAAATATTTAGCTCAAAGGCATTTAACTTATTTTTGGTAAGCTGGATAAGTTGATGGGGTCAGATCATCAGCATTCTGAGAAGGGCTCACTCAGGGGTAATGATATCAATTGAACCTCTGAAAAGTGCAATGATAAGTTTAGTATTTTAACCTATTGTGATGACAACAACCTTCCAAGTGAACATGGAGTTCTGCAAAATCATTTCTGTTGCTGTTGTCTCCTTTTGGTAGGTCCAACACATCTGTTGACTTTGCTTAGAATGAAAGGGCCCTATGGTTAGGCACTTGCATGAGTGAGTGCTAAGATCAGAGCTCTAACAGCCTTATTAGAAAGTTCAGTGGGTGGCATAATCCAAGAACTGGGGTATTGTAATCCTGCTTGTCAGCAGCATCTTTCAGCATTCAGTGGAGGTCCTTCATTTTAATAAACAAATATCTACCTTCAGTTTCCTTTCCGTTACTGCCAACACACTGATGTCAGATAAAACAGCAACGTGTGGGTGGCAGTGATCTGATGCCTAGCCTAAAAAGCCAGGACCACTTACGTGTGCTTTTACTACCAAATAAAGTACACACCCTATTGTGTCTTTTGAAAAACCTGATGTAACAATAATTATGTCAATGATCTGACACCCAGCAAATGATATGCTGAATGAATATTTACTGCGTACAAAGTGGCTATAGGTGTGCATGGAGAAAATATTTACATTCTTACTGTACATGCATCCTGTCAGCTCTCCTTCTCACAGCCAGTGATGACACTGCTGGCACTGAGTGGATTTGCAGCAAGACCTGTGTTGCATCCACAGGGAGCATATTTCATTTGCCCAGGGTTTGCAGATCTGAGAGCTGCTCAGCACCCAGTCCATGCAGCATCTTGGTCTGCCTGAGTGGCACAGCTCACGCTCTGCTTCACTCACAAAATATCTGGCAGCAGAAACTCCTTGGGAACATCTCAAGCAAATGGAGGACTACTGAGCATCTGGAGTGCCAACACAGTGAGGTGCTGACTGCCCTGACCTTTATAATTGGAGACATTTTCCTGATCATAGGATTGAGGCTTTTTTCTGGGAAGTCTCTACCATTGGACTGAAGGTGCCAGAAGCTCCAGCAGCAGCAAGTGACAAATCCGGCCAAGCACCAGAGAGCTGTGACACCCTTGGTGCAATCTATCCCATGCAGAAGTGGCAGAAGAAAATTATTGCTCTTGATCAGTTTCTCTTTGTGAAAGCTGTTGGCAGCTGATAATAATGGATGTGTTATCAGAGTGCAGCACTTTATTGAACATTTCAAACCCCAAACTTGAGGTTCAGCGATTATGTTCCCTACAGTAACATAATCCTGCCACTCCTGCCTGCTCCCATAAGAATCTGATGGCACTTTCTCCGCAGCAGAGTTTGCTCATGGCAGGGCACAAGTGGTGTTGTAGGAGGTAGCAGCAGAACAGGAGCCACCTTGTGTCCCCATGAGCCCCCATTCCACCACCATCAGTTGCTCCCATACAGCCCCCTTCCACCATACAGCTCCTTCCTCTCTGCCTTTGTACTGGACTGCCCATTGGAACAATCCAATCTTTAAAAACCCTCCTCCCATTTGGTTTGATTTCGTTGACAGTGGGGAGAAGGCAGGGGGAATGACCTTGGCTGGTGTTTGCAACCACTGGGCTGGCATTCAGCAAATAGGATGAACTAGAGAGGCAGGGCAGGGACAGGAGGAGGGGAAAGAGCTGGGAAAATTGAGAAATTATGTGGATTGATGGGGCTAACCTGGGCCCAGGCAGACTGGGAAAGGGCATGAGGGGCAGACAGAGCTTCAGGGCTCTGACTTCTTCCCTTCCTGAGGCTCCAGCAGTTGCGCCTGGAGCCAGTTTCTGGGTGGCTCCTCCAGCAATGTCACCGCTAATTAAATACATTCACAAGGTTAGGTTATTGATTGTGACAACACCTCACCTTTGGCCATATCTGCTTCAGACAAATCAAAAAGCAGCCCAATAAATCTTCCTGTGTTTCCTTACTCAAGGCATCCTTTTAAGAGCTGGATGAAAGCTGTTTAGCAGACAACAGATCCAGCAAGCACTCACCAACACTGTCCTGCTGAAATACTGTGGGCTCCCAGCAATTAACAAGGCTCAGGACTTAATTTATTTCAGTGAAGGTGGTGCTGGAGTGGCAATTCTGGAAAACAAAGAGTGCAGGTTTCCTTGTTCATACAGCTCCTGCAGCTTCTCCAGGGAAATTCCTGCTTACCTCCTCAGGCTCCTATCTCTGGGGCATCCTCTGTCTTCAGGATCCTTCTGAGCCTTAAAGGGAGATTTGTTTTGTTTTGTTTTGTTTTGTTTTTTTTTCCCCTGCTAATCCATTTAATTTTTACTTTATCTTCTTTCTTTATCTACTCCCTCCTCCGTGAATCCATGCATCTAATATGGAGGTATTTCTCTCACACTTATCTCACATGGGAACTGCTTTCTTTCTTTGCCTTTTGTACACGAAAGGGAGATGAATCCTTCCCTTTAGGGCACAGCCTCACCCCCAGAATCCCCAGTTCCAATGCCTGTCCCCACACTGCCTGCACAGCCTACAGCCAGGCAATCATGGTGGGGCCTGAAAGTCAGAAGTTCAGATAAGCAATCCCTGTTTCCTGTCAGGGAGAAGCTCATGACCAGGATGTGGAGACAAATATGGTCACAGCTTCCACCACTCAGCACAGTCCGGTCATTGCTGTGGTCTGGGTTGGGCCGTGGCAACCACTTCTACTGGCTCCCCTGATGGGAATGAAACTCTTCTTTCTCCTTTTCTCATTTTCAGGCATCTCTGTGTCTCCTTCCAATTCCTCCTACAAACAGTGGAGGAGGTGCCATAAATATGTGCAAAAGTACTTAATTACTCTTGAACAAACCACACTGCCAACTGCTGCTAGTGCTGATAGCTGCGCGGACCGTGTTGACGTTGCCCACTCTTCCCTTCTGCCCATCTGTGCCCATCGCCCCTTCCCAGGCTGCTTCCCGTGGCACTGTCTGTACAGTACCTGGCACGTGCCCACCCCTGCAGGATGGTGGGCTGGGTGTTCAGCCCTCACTCTCCTCCTGCTGGGTACCCTGGCTCTGTTACTGGGTATCACGGGGCCATTGCTGGGTGTTCCAGGGGCACAGCTGGACATGCAAGGCCACTGCTGGATTCTGATGCCATCAGTGGGTTACCAGGGTCATGCGCAGGTGTTTAAGGGCCACATCAGATTGTATGGAGCCATCACCGCACGTCCCAAAACCCCACTAGGTTGCCCCAAGGACATTACTGGCTGCCTCAAGGCCAGCTCTGGCACTCCGAGGCCTCCACTGAGTATCCCAGCATCATTCCCAGGCGTCGCGAGGCTCCCACCGGCTGTCCCAGGGCCACCTTCGTCTCCCTGGGGCCGCTATTGGTGGGGACGGAGCGAGGGGCGGGTGACGCACGTCATCCCGATCTGAGGAGCCCTCCCAGCAGCGTACTCTGCACCGGGGGCCGGAGTTTGCAGCCGCTCCTCGCCCCGCCCCGCGTCGCTGTGTCTCGTTCATGCGGCGGCGCCGGGCGCGGGCGGTGGCTCGGAGCGGTTTCGGTGCGGCGCTTCCCGCCGGGCCTCGGCGCATGTGAGCGGCAGGGCGGCGGCGCATCGGCCATGCGGTGGCCCCGCGGCCCCCGCGGCGCCTGGCGGCTGCTGCCCCGGCGCTCGCTGCTGGCCGCGCTCTTCCTTTTCTCGCTCTCCTCCTCCTTCCTCTACTTCGTCTATGTGGCGCCGGGCATCGGTAAGTGGCGGAGCCCAGGCGCCCCTCCGTTCGAAATGCTGAGTAATGCGGGACGGCTGCCGCGGCATTCCTCGAGGCCCGGAGAGGGGCCCGGTGCTCTTGGTATCCTGCTCTGCGTTGCTCCGGCGCCGGGCAACGTGGCCCCGCTCGCTGCCGGCGTTGGAAAAAGCCCAGATTGGGGTCGGGGCGGGGGGGGGGTGGTGCTGCCTTGGGATCGCGCTGGGTGCGTGCATGGGAGCGGGCTTGTTCCTCCGCCGTGGGCACGCGTGGCCGTTTCTGTGACCCACGGGAGATGCGGGCCGCGGTTGTTTGCCCGGGGCTGACGGACGGAGCTCGATCCGAGCCGCGCAGGGATAATAGCCCCGAGCCCGCCGGCTGCCGGAGAGTTGGGAAGAGGCAGTGTGTCAAACGTCGGAGTGTTTGCGATCAGAACTCTACCTGGAGGAAATGCTACCTTTTAAATTATTTTTATTTTTATTTTTTAATTTTTTTGGAAAGCAGAAAGACGAGAGTTGAGTATGTTTTTATGTATAAAGTACTTGAAGGGTGGACGGAGCGGCTGTCCACTGAAACGGCCAGCACCGCGCGCACTGCCTGCAGCGCTGTGTGCCCGCTCTTGGGAGGCGGGGCTATTCGTGCCTGGGAAAGCAGCTGTTGTGTTTGCTCTGTGTATCACGTTTCTGCAAGAAGCCGAGGCTCACGGTCAGCTTGGCCTTCAACTCAGCTTTTAGTTACGATCTTTTTGAAAGGATCTTTATTTCAAAAGAAATGAAAGTCTTGCAAATGGGATTTTTTCCTTGAAATGTCATTGATATTGTGCATGCCATGCTCCTCATGGGGGCTTGCATGGTGGTTATTTAGCAAACATGTCCCACTGGTGCCCCTGGGTTCTGGGAGCCTTTTGGAGGGCAGAGTGGGATGTTGCCGGTATGCGAAGGCCTGCGAGCAGGGATGCTTGTCCTCAGAATGACCTGAGTGGGGCCACTGTTTCAGGCCCTGGGCTTGGTGGCCCAGGGCTTGCTGTCTCATTGTGACAGCAGCTGTCTTGCAGCTTGGCCTTGGAGTGGCTGAGTGGCTCTAATGCATCCAACTGAGGATACTTTTACAGGCACTGACATGTGCCCCTTCTGTGTGCTACTTGGTGCTTCCAATGCTGCCAGTGCTGGCTGTATCAGCTATGGTCTCCTGCAGGGCACACATCTCTCCTGAGAACTGTGGTGTTACATTGTCTCATCTACTTTATACTTCTCAGGTTGATCAGTCGTCCTGGAGATGTTAGAGATGCTATAGGATATAAGATTGGTGGAAAGCCAGCTGTCTTCTCAGGGCTTTTGCCTACTTGGATCATAGCTAGCATGGTCACATTCTACCTCGTGCTCTCACCATCTGAGGTACTGAGAGATGAAGCAGAGATACGAAGGTGGTCCATGCGGATGTTAGTGCTGTTCTGACTCATCTGTCTCCCTGTCAGGTGACAGAAGGTCTAGTTCCTGTTCGTTTCCCCACCAACTTTCAGACAGAAACGTTCAGTTGTGAGAGCCCAGGCCAGTGTTCCTGGGGCAGCTGGGCTTGTCATCCTGCCTCTTTTGCAGGCAGTTTGATTTTAGGCCAGTATGGCGGAGAGAACTTGAAAGAAAAGCTATTTGTCCTGATAAGATGTCAGCAGTGCTGCAGACCTCAATAAATTGAGCAAATGGTATGTAAAGGGAAGTGTCAGACATGGTGTGAGGCCTTAGCCCCAGGCTGGCTGGCTGCAGAGCCCAACACAGGCTGAGAAGTGATTAATCCCATTTCTTGGTCGTTCCTCAGTTTACCTTAAAGGACATCTTTAATCAGTTCAAAGTTTAAAGATGATGAAAAAAAGTACTCCAGTAGCAACCCTTGGTTTGTGGAAGGGCAGGAGGACCTGAAGGGCCTTCAGCTGAGGGCGGCCTGTCCTAGGGCTGGGTGAAGGCCAGTGGCTGTGGCTGATGTGCAGGGTATCCCTGTGTTGAGGACACAGTCAACTTGGCAGAGAGCAGAGGTGTCCATAACATCTGGTGCAGGCTCTGAATGGGGATGACGTGGCGGAAAATGCTTTGGAGCTGCTGAGGTTTGTTGTGTTGGAGCACTTGGGTCCCGGTGCCAGGAGAAAACTGGGACAGTTGCACTTCTGGGTACTATCTCAGTGTATTGGTGAGGAGCTGGCATGCTTGATGGCTGGGGAAGCAAGAAAACAGCTCTTGGTGCCCTGTAGATAGAGCCTGACTCAGCTGCCAGCAGGGTCACCTTCCTGTTGGCCCTGCTTGGTGCTGTCCTGTGCCCCAGGCTGGGGGACAGTGAACTACCCTTGACTGCTTGGGTCTTTACTGTGCATGATGGAAACACGAGGAAGAATTTTATTTGGAGCCATCGAGGGCACAATTGGGAGAACTCAACCTCTGTGGGTAGTAGCTATGCTTGACATCTAGTAGGAGCTTCTATTTGTATACCCCTGGCTTATTTGATGCCTGGGGTGGCTCCTCGCTTATGTCCCTAAACAAGGCTTCACCTACAAAGTTGAATTTTTTTTTTTGTCACCACAGATTTTTACAGAGCAATGCAGCATCTCATTCTTCATGGCAGAAAAATAGAATGCTTGAGTATTTCCCCCTCCAAGCTGCACCACAACGACTTGTGTCCTTGTTTCTGGGCCTACAACACCCCATTAGGAAGCCGTTGGGCACCGAGTGGCTTACATGGAGGCAGCCAGGTCCCTTTTTGCCACATGCTGTTCCCTGGCACCTGTGAGCTTTAGTTCCTGGTGCAGATGTAGTTATTATGTGGGTCTGTCTCATCATGGCCATTGTGAGCGTTGTGAGGCACCAATTGTTTTACTCTAGGCTGAGCTAAGGGCCAGGGCCTGGCAGGGCTGTTCCAGATGCAGTGGCCAAGGGGCTGCTGCTGTGCCTGTGTCCCATGAGGGCTCGGGCCTGTTCCTCGTGCTGCAGCCTGTCTGATGCAGAGGGCTGTAAGCTGCATGGGGCTGGGAACAGGCTTTGTTTTAGTTACGAGCAGTTGCACTGAAATAATCTTTGGAATAAGTAAAGCCTCCATGAGATCTGACGAGTCAGCCTGCTCTATAACTCTGCGGGCAGCCCAGAGGCTGGGCTGGATGGACACAGGTGTGAGTGGTGGCTGCCATACAAGTGTCACCTCTAGAAGCTGCTTCTCCTTAATTAAATTTTGGAAGCCTGTGTTCCCGGAATTCATTCAGAGGACTGCTGGTGCTTCAAGGGGCAGTGGTAAGAATCTCTGGCTTTCATAGCTTTTCACATCACAGTGACCCGTATGAAGTATCTTTCCTTGCTGGCTTTGTGCTCTTATAACAGGAACTGGGAAAGCAAGGAAATTCTGTCTTGCGTCTGAAAGTAGTAATAGTCTTCCAAGTTGCTTGTGCTTCTGTTTCATCTTGGTGACTCTCGCATCACCAGAAGGAAATTCTTAAACCATGCCCTTATTACCCTTTGTGGGTAATCACCAGATGCCTGGAAAGGGGAAGGTCTGAGACCTGGTGCACAGATGGCTGCTTCTGATTTTTCCCTTTTTCAGAATTTGGGGCTTCTATTTTAATTTATTTATTAGAATCTTTCTAATACAAGTATCTTTCTTGCCAGACAGTTTAAATTGTGTGAAAGATTGTTACCTTTGTAAGCAAGCTGTAATTCAGTTGGGCTTTACTTCCTCCAAGCTTATCAGGAATTGCTTCAGAACTGTTGTACAGGGCACGAGTCAGCAGCACTGGGCCTGGATTAAGTCTGTGACGCAAGAACATATTTTACGGTTAGTCACATTGCTTTTAAGTGCTATTCCTTTGCACTGCATTTTGGTGGTCAGCAGCATGACATCATGGAGAGCAAAGCCACAGCATTTCTGTGCATCTTGCTTAAGCCTTGGTGGAAACACAACTCAACTGCTCCAAGGTGATTAATTCACGCATTGTCCTGCTAAATTGTCACACAGAATAGTAGTGCCAGGTGTGAACATAGCTAAATATTTTGCTACTGCTGATTTCTTGGTGCCAGCATGACTCTTGGCTGGCTGCAGAATGCCATGGGTCTGCCTTGGGCAAGGAGGAGTGGTGGCAGGTGTGTCCCTGGGGCTGGGCAAGTGGCTCTGCAGGGACATCTGCAGTGGCGACATGAAGATGGAGAGCTGCTTGTTCTGCCTGACATGCATTTTTAATGGAAATGCTGGCAGAAGGAGGTGTGGTCAGGCTCAACAGCTGCTGGAGGAAGGGTTTGATTTCTGTTCACTCTTGTGTTTCACTTGGAGCCCTGCAGCAGCAGGAGGGGCCATGTGATGCTGGGCTTGGCATGGCAGCTGAGAATGGAAGTGAGGGTTGTGCTTTGGTAACTGGCCACTACTTGCTTGGCTTTCCTTCTGCTGCATGGGAAAGGGCTGTGTGTTGCTGTGAGAGTGCTGGTGGTGCTGCCTCCCTCACCCTCCTATCCCATCCCTAAGAAATCTGCCTGGCAAAACTGTACAACCTAAACCAATTTCTTAAGGGGTTCCACTAGAGCTTTTTGCATGCATTGAATGTGATAACTGAGGATAGTAAGAAATCTTTCTTGATGCTAGGGCTCAGCATCTCTGCATCTCCTGCATTCATTGTGAGGGAACAGTCCCTGTTTCATCACTGGTAATGTCCAGAACAGGATTTTTCCAAATGCACGTGCAGCCAGGAGGCTGTTACAGCTTCAGTCTGTTGTTGATGGCTTGCAGGTCATGGGTGAGGAATGGCAAGGTCTTTCCGGAACAGGTGAGTTACTGATTTTTTTTTTTGTTTTTTTTTTTACTGTTAAACACTTGAGGCAGTGGAGGCAGTAGTAGTTCATGTTGTCTGTCAGGTGCTTCTGGTTTGAGTTATTTTTCTGGTAGCTTTCTCTGTGTTGCAGCTGTAGGGAAAACATGAGTAGTTCACGTTTTAGTGGATGGTCTCCGTGAGCATGACTCATGGAAGTTACAAAGCCTTTTAGGTTAATTCCTGTGAATTAATTGCATCAGAACATCAGTGATATGCAGTGGACCAACACCTAAAGCAAAAACATCAGTGCTGCCTGCCTGGATTTCCTTGTTCATACAGCTTGGGAAACCATATATGGCCAAAGTTCCGATAGGCTCCAAGTAACTTCACGTGGCTTCGGGGTGGGGAGGAGGGCTCTGGTCCTGCTGCAATGTGAGCTGGTTCATGTGGGCTCCTGAAGTACATTAATCCTGCCAGGTTGTTGTGTTCCCCTGGGGAATGGAGTTGATGCTGCAGGGACCTATGCATCCCCCACTTGTCCCTGCTTCAGTGCGGTGAGTGTTGGTGTCTTTTAATATCCACGTGGTGTGTAAGGTCTTTGCATGCGCTGAACTCATGGGGGCCTCAAGGTGTACCCTGTGGAATCAGTTCTGCAGAACCCCACTGTAGCAGCACCAAGACTGCAAACCCAGGGGAAAAATTTCACAGAGCAAGGAAACCTCTTTTTCATCAGCTTTGTTTTTAAAGCTCCGTTGTTACAATAGAATGTGTTTACTTTGACATAAAGCTGTGCTAGGTTATTTTTGTGAGGTTTATTTCCATGTTAGCTTTTCCTTCTTTGCTTTTGGATTGTTCTGACTGTGTTTCTGTCTGAGTGCACTGTGAGCATCTGTGTATTAGTATGGTTAATAAGTGTTGTGAGGCTCTTGCCCCTTCTTAAAAAATAAAATCTTGGAGATGTGTATTCTGACGTGTTTCACAGAGAATGTTAAATTGTGATTGTTAAATGTAGCACTTCAAAAATGTCAGGGTGTTTAGCATTGCTTCAGAGCTACCATTATTTTGCTAGGAAAAGTAGACCAGAAACTTGGGGGGTGCTGTGAGTGCCTGGCAGGGGAGTGTCTCCAGAGCTAGGATATCCTGTCTGTGGGTTGGCTGGGCCCAGAGACTGTGGGAAGTGTCCTTGTGGGCTCAGGCTCAAGGCAGGAGTGACAGGAAGAGTGCAGTGCCCTGTGTTCACTTACAAAAGGAGTTTTCTAGGGCTTTCTGGTGCGGTTTAGACCTATACTGAACACGTGAGCTGTGGGTAGGCATGCTGTGTTTTGTAGTGACTGTGGGCACTTTGTATGAAGAAGAGCTGTAGAAATCTGTTGATGTGGCAACTCTGTGTAAATAGCACTGCGGCTGTACAGAAGCCTAGTTTGAGCCCCAGCATCAAACCCCAGGTTTGCAGGGGGACTATAGAGTTTTAGTGGCTGCTTTAAGTGTGCTTTGGCTGGAAGCACTTGGCTGAGTGAGGCTGCAACCATGTGATGCTGGTTTGGGACTGAATCCCTCCTTGGCAAAGTGAACATGCTGCTGTGCTGATGCTGTGCAATACCTGCACAGGTGTACTCTCCTCTCCATCTGCCTTCCATAGCTGAGATATAAAGGCTGAATTTTTTTATGGAGAGTGTCTCTGCATATTTGTGAACAGAAAAAAGCAAACATGGTGGAAAAAATCCTTTGCGCTGCTGTCATGCTGTGGTATGGGCATTGTTCTCCAGCCAGGGCTTGTTTACATACCTAGGGAGTTTTATGGCAAGCTGATTGATTGGTTTTATTTGAAAACTATTAGCAAACAAATAGTCAGAAGGATCTCTTCAATCCTGGCGGTGTGCTGCCGGTGAAGGACTAATGGGTTATGCTGCAGGCACAGCATCTGCCCTCAGGATCATGCAGTCCTTGGGTGCAGGGCCTTCTTTCACCAGTGGCTGTAAGTATGCTGCATCCTGCACAAAGATTTGGAATTAGCTGCATGGTTGCTAATGTTTGCAAGGTGCCTCTTGGCTCTTTAAACAACCAAAAAATCAACAAAGCGTGCAGAATAAACCAGGAAAACAAATACTGCAGTGCAATGGGTAGGCAGGAATTAACTGATACTGTTTCTTCACCTGGCTGCTGAAAGCAGGGAAACATTGCAGTGCTCCCGTGCGTGGTGCCTGGGATATCAATGGGGCACTGGGCATGAGCAGCATGGTGTCATGCACACAGCTGTGTATGTTGCACCAGGACCCCTTGTCCTGCATCACTGCTGCCGTTTTGATGCTGGTGGCAGATCCCAGGGGTTGGCCAGAGCAAGTCGATGGCTCAGAAAACAAATGAGAGAAGGTTCTGGGAGTCAGCAACTGATGCGTGAACTGCAGGTAGATGAAAGGACCACGTGCCAGAGCAGGTAAACCCCAAACCGAAGTGTCAGCTTGCCTGGGCTATGTCCAAGACTTGCTGTGTTTGCTGTACTTCATCTGGGGCTGCAGAGAATTGTGCACATGAGGTCCCTGTCCCAAACTTTCAGTCTTATGGAGCTGGGGGAGAGAGGCTGGCTCCAGTCCTAGCAGTGTTTGTACAGGCAACAGCAACCAGCCTGACCGCAGCCCACTGCTGGGGTGGTGTGAAATGCCCCAATACGTGCAGCTGTCTCTTATTCTGCAGTCGTGTTTTTCCCCTTCAGTATTTTTCCATCTGGTATCTTGCTGCCAGTGTCCATATTAATAATGCATGACTTTTTTTTTTATTTTTTTTAAGGTGCTTCCTTCCCAGCATCCCTTTCAGCTGCTGAGTCAGAGAAGATTGTTATAGCAGAAGCATCTGAAGCAGGGAAATGCCCCTGCAATGCTCAACTGCATGTCATTTATCACGCATGGTTACTCTGCAGGCAGCCCTTTCCTGACTCTGGTCGAGGATACAAATACCAAGAAGGTGATTTCTATTGCACCAGCTGGTGACTGGCATGCACCACATGCTCAGGAACAGACTTTCTCTGCTGAGCCTTCCTGTGTAGCATTTGATTAAAGGAAGATCTCCTATATATGCCACTTTTTTGGTTCTAGAAATCCTGTGGAGTTGTTTTTTGTTGTTTTTTTCAAGCTGTCTGAGATCATGCTTTAGGATTGTGCCTAAAACCACTTTTCCCTTCCTCAGAAGTTCTAAAGCCTGTTTGTTTGTTTTTTTAATTCTTTGCACTACCCCAGGATCCACACCTGGGGTTTTTAAGGTAACAGTGCTGACAGAAGCCCCGTGATGTGTCTGCATGGGTAAGTTGAGTGTGCTGCTGCTGCATACAGCCTGGGAGCAGCAGATGAAGCAGGGATGTGAGGTATTCAGCAGTGGCTACTGTCCTGGGGTCAGCCCTGTTGCTGGGTGTGCCACACATACCTGCCTGGTACCTGGGATAGGTGGTAGCAGTACTGCTTACCGTAATTTGCCTTCTGTTGGCTCAAATAAAAACATTCTGTGCCCTCAGGAGCAGTTCTCTCCTAGCCCACATTATGCTGTGATTTATTTATTTTTTTTCCTTCCCCTGTGGTTATCTCCTGCCAGAGCAGTACTGTGGTTCTGGGCTTTGCTGGCTGTCCTGCAGTCACCTTTCCGGGCTGCTCCCCACCCCATTATTTGGGGGAGCCTTACAAAAGGAGCTTGTGAATTTCTGTGCCCTGAGTTCATGTGGCAGTGCCAGAACAGCAGGGGTGAACATGGTGCCCCATGCTTGGTGCTGGTGGGGCTGTGCTTACAGATGAAATGCCACCCACAGCTAGTGAGACGAGCCTTGAGCTTCTTGGCTAATGAGATTTAGGTGGATTATGCTACGTGTTTAATGAAGGGCTAAGCTCACTGCTTATTTGAAGTGGATCAAAGCTATTGAACGTGTTCGTCTGGAGACCAGCTATTGAGCAAGATCATCATATGTCTATGGCCCTGTGGCTTCTTTTTCAGAAACCCCGTAGCTCAGCAGGCTCATGTCAGACAGCACTGACCAAGAGTGAAATCGGACAGGAAAAGTTCTCAGTGATAGGGGTGCAGGGGCATAGGGATGATGATTGTTCAGTGTCATCACAAACTTTGGGGAAGTTGTGTTTTTTTTGTTTTGTTTTGTTTTTGTTTTTTGCACTCTCAGTTTGAAGTTATTTTCCATATGTGAAGCTCCATGCTTGCAAACTGCTGACACACAGGCTTCCACCTTCTACACAAGCAGCTGATAATTGTTATGAGCTTGCTGTGTCCCTATGGCAGATAACATTCTTCAGTGTTTTCACAGGCAGCGTGTGCCCTTGTTGCTGGCAGTAGCACAGTGCTAGATGCTGTGCTAGCATCAAGCCTGCCATACAACATTTGTTTCTGCGCAGGCTGGGAGGGATGGAATTATTGATGCAAGCAGATAGAGATGTGTGTTTAGTGTCTTTTTTTTTTTTTTTCCATCCTCAGTTGAAAGCCGTTGCACATGCAGGGTCTCCCTGAACCAGCAGGGGAAGGGTAACCTTGCAAGGTTACCTTTTTGTTGTTGTTGCAGGAGGTGTGTTAGTGCTTTTGGCTGTTTTGTACCTGTGCATGCGATCACTGCTGTGAGCAGGTGTATGCTGCCTTCACCATGGGAAGAGGTCTCCCAGCTGTGTTAAGCAAACTATTTACAGTATACTAACTATTCAAATAGTCTTGCCTCTTACTAAAAAAACAACACCCCAGTAACATACATATATTCCAGTAACCTCTCTTCATCCTGCTGTTCTGCAGAAGGGAGGCAGCTGCAGGTGCCTGGCTCCAGCTTGGTAAATGCGATCACAGGCAGAAAGTAGCCAGCTTGGAGGTGAATTGATGGCTACTCTGGAGGAAGGAGATACTGTTTACTTTAGCTTTGAGGTGTCTTACACTGTTCTCACATCGCAAATGCCTGTGTTCCTGGTTCTCTTCCAGCCCAAGCACACTGCATGTCTTGCATCTGTAATTCCATGCAAGCATTGCTCAGTCTTCCATTGGTGTTTCAAGGCCCTCAGCAGGCTTGCTAGCCAGCAAGTTAGCCCAACAGCACCTGCTTCTCAGTTTCTAAGTGTTCCTTGAGTTTTTAGTTTTTTGTTGCTGCTTAACTGAGATTAATATGTAACTTCATTATAGAGCATTGTTCACAACACTGAAGGGTGGTATAACTGTGGCTTCTGATGCTGAAACACTTAATTCCTATTGCTGCTGGGCTTAAGTTTTGGGGTTTCTCATGATGCTGTGTGGGCAGCACTGCTGCTGGTGAGTGTGATGTTCCTGGGCGTTAGGACAGTATGGGAGGCAGTGCAGGAATGGGCTACAGATGTTTGATCCTTATTAGGAATGAGTGACAAATATGTGGCATGGGGCAAAGGAGGGAAGGTTGTTTTTTCTTCTCTCCTAGTCAGGGCTCCCCATACTGACTCACATGTCTTGCACCCTGCTGATAGCCAGGAAAGTACCACACAGGCCACACATACAGTGGGATGGCTCGGAGCATTCAGTAAGTTAATGGGTAGCAGGATGAAGTACTTCTAAAGAGGTCATTCTCTGAAACATTGTCAAACATGTTTGGTATTCCAAGGCTACATAATTCATGATAAGCTAATAAAAATACCTTAGGTTATCAGTGTCCTTAGAAAATCTGGGACAGCTGTTTGGTACAGGCAGCCCCACTGTCAACAATGAGTGGGTCCAATGGGGTCTATGCAGGGAGCAGGTAGTGAACAAAAGCTTCCCCTCTTCCTTCCCAACGTGCCCAATACTATGACTTCGCATGGGGCAGTGCCTGCAGTGAGATTTCCCCTCTCCTGCAGACAGTTCCCATGGCTGGGGAAGCAGAGGGCCCTCAGCAGCATCAGGGCAGGACCTGGCTGCTTGTCCAGGTGTTTGTGTAATTTCTGCTTTCTCACTGAAGCTCTCCCTCTGTCTCCCCTATTCTGTATTACTCTGCGTGTTGTGATTCCTGCCTCTTGGGGAAGATGCCTGGGACACAGGAATTCCCCTTGCTTTGTCTGCTAAGTTCCCAAGGAACAAGTGCCAAGCTGCCTGTGTTTGGTGAGCTGCTGATGCTTGCTTGGTGTTGTGGTGTTGTGAGGTCAGCACAGGAGTGTTTGGAGTGCACCAGCCCAGCTGTGGGGGTGCTGCTGAGGCTTTACTGATACACTGCCCTCTTAATGCCTAGATTAAGAATCTAGGGACTGTTAGAATAATGTGACTTCCCCATGCTCCACAGCTTTTTAAATTTTTCCTAATCACTTCAAGATGCAAACTCCCAGTAGTTGGGTCAAACACTACTCTAGTCTCTCATCTTCCCCCTTGCCTACTGCGTGTGAGGCTGGTAACCAGCCAAGTGGGGAATGCTGCTCTGTAATTAGCAGCTCAGTGCTGCTGTACTGCTAATTCTTAGACCATTTAACGTATCAAATAACTTATTCCTGTGCTTTTTATAGGCAAAGACATAAGTAGCAGTGTTGGTGTTATTAAATTACACAAAACTAATCAGAACCTCTTACTTAATTGTTCTGGCAATGTATACATCTGGGGAATATGGTGCTGCTGCATGGGAAGGCTAATGGAACCTTAGGTATCCTGGTGTGTTATCTGTGGGATGCTATGCTGCCCATCTTCCTCATTAACGTGTTTACAGGTTCAGTCTATTTTCAGTCTTTTCCTTGGAGGCTGAGCCTAAGGTGAATGTGGTTAGAAATCCGCCTTGTGTTGCTGATGGGGCTGGGTTGGGATCTGCTGGAGGCGCTTCCTGATAGCACCCTGGGACTTCCCAGATCTTCCCTCCCATCTCCAGCATTGCATGCTGTATGAACCCAGTGCTTCATGTGCTCTTCTGGCATCAGATTAGCTGTGTGTGTGGTTAGGATTTATTGCTTTGTTGTTCCAGCACCTGCTCGCAGGGCAGGGCTCAGGTTGTCCATATGCTTTGTCACACCTAGAGGAAAAGGACCCCCTGAGCAACCCCTTGGTGCTGACGGTGAGACAAAACTGTAAATCTCCTTATAGAGGCAAGTGCACTCCTTCTTCCTCAAAGCCTGGCTACTTAGCTGGGTGCTGATACCACTCACTGGTAGGGCACAGTCCTGGCATCCACGTGGTCCATCTTCCTGGCATCTTGCTGATCTTGAGCCAGGGACAGTCTGGTCCTGTTGGGGTCAGGAGCAGGATGCATTGGGTCTGAGCCCCTCTCATACTGGCTGCTGGTGTGGGTCATGCTCAGCACTCTCCCAAACAAACTACTGTGCTGGAAATTCTTATGCTGTCTTTTCTCATATGTATTATCACAGTGAAATTAATTTTCCATGGGGGAGCCAGCTGTTTGTTAATTAGAATTGCCCTGAAAATACCAGCTAAGAAATGATTAGAGGAAGTCTTCAGTGCTTATTTCTGTAATTAGATTTGACTTCTCTGATCCAACTTGCTGTCCCAGTGTTGTTGAGCCCTGGTTTTCTCCCCCACACCCTATCTATGCTCAGTGGGGTGTGGGTTGGAGGGTGGAGTTCTTTGGGTGCTGCTGTGAGCCTGGTGCTGTGTTCTCGTGTGTCATCCAAGCAGGATTGGCTTGTCCCTTAAACTAAAGGGAATAATAGCTCAATCACTTGGGCAAACAGATTTTTGAATTTTTTTTTTTTTTTTTATTTTTCTATGCGTATAGTGAGGGTCTTCTGGAAATGTGTTGGAAAAAAAACCCACCCCTTTCTGATCTGATGGTGGTTGAGATCTCCTCCTGTCCTTGTGCAGCTGTTCATGATGTAGCCTGCCTGCTAACACTGCGGATATGCTCTGAAGTGCTGTGTGCTCAAATTGAATAAAGGGAGAACCCACGTGATCTGATGTGATTGCATTAGCCATATCTCGCAATGCAGAATATTGTTTTCTGGCTGAATGCTGGATCAGCCATGCACATTGCTCCCAGAACAGGGGCCACGGTCATAGCCAATGATGGCAATGCTGATGGCACTGTGACTCAGGCCTTGGAGGCAGCTGGGTTGTGCACAGTGCAAATACAGCCTGTCCCCAGTACTCATCAAAAGCCAAGGGAAGTAAGGGCCTGTGTGGGTTTGAATACAGTCCTGGCAGCTGCACCGAGCTGATTTGGGCACTGTGCAGGTATAAGAAGTGAAATGTTACAAATTTTACATTTTAAATGTGACTTCCTGGGACATAGAAATGTGCATGTATTATGGCACTGGGTCATGGTATGGGGTCCATGGCGTCAGCTGAGGCAGTGGGGACCTGGGGGTCTTTGCTTGCTGCATGGCCAGGTACCCCCCGACCCAAGATCTTAGCAAAGCAGTTAACGTGGGAGAAGGCAGTGCTGCCTAAAACAAAGCTGGTCTTGTTTTCACTTGAGTTCTCCTGGGGATGGTAATGGCTGTGACAGTCAGTTAAGGATTCCCACTGCAATTTCATTAAAGTCAAAATGAGCAAGTCATGTCATGTGGCTCTTGTGTGTCCATGCTGCATCTTCCCTGTTAGGGAACAGGGAAAACAAACACTGCATTCAGTGCTGGACAAGCATCCCTGCTCCTTAAATTAAGTGGCGATTGGATACTGATTTGTGTCTCATTCTTTCATGCTTCACCAAACCTGATACCACTTTATCCAGTGAGTAGAAGGCATAATGGAATTGGAAGCTAAATGACTTGTTCAGCATCAGCAAGTTGTCCCTTGCACTGACTCCAGCCCTGCATAAGCTGGAAAGTGCAAACCTGGTGGGGCCCTGCTGCTGTTATCTCAACCTGGTGCTGGTATGCATCTCCAGCAGCTACAACCATGGCTGCCTGAGCAGACAAGGAGAAGTCGTGCTCTGTCTCGTGATTTGCCTTTGGGGTTTTGGATAGGGAAATGGTGAGTCTTGAATCCTTGCTGTTATGGCCAAGGTGGAGCTGTGCCGTGCTGGTCCTTGTGCTGCTCCTCTCTCTGGAGGTTCAGTGCAGCGGGGTCAGCTCCTGCTCACTGCTGTGTTGATGTCACCCGTCCCATGGGCAGGAAGAGGCTGAACTGCTGCGGCATGAACTCTGGCAGACTCTGAGGCAAATTCATCCTTTTGTTTCTTTGCATTTGCATTATACACTCCTATGACCTCCATCACTGGTGCATTTGAAGGGCAATAGATGGGCCAGGAGTGGTTGGAAAGAAGCATTAAACAAGCCCTTCCTGCAGCTGGCCCTTTAGTGCTGTGGTGATGGTGTGCTGGGGTGAGCTGCAGCAGGCTGGTGAAAAAGCACCTAAGCTATGGAGCCAGATGTTTACTTACCCATATGGGGAAAGACACTGTATTGGACATGGGCAGAAGGAGGGTTGAAGACAGCAAGAGGAGACATAGTTACATGCCCTGTTTTGGGGCACCAGTCTGGCTCATTTCCTAATTAAATGTCTGTCCTTACACAGCAGAAGGCACTGTTCAACCTGACACCAATGGCAACCAAGCTGGTGGGACAACTCATCAGCTGGCTGCAAATGCCTTCTGCCCATGCCATGACCTCCATGGTCACCCTGGCATGCATGGCCTAGGGGTGTGCCAGTAGCAGGGAACTTCAGGGCACCAGGAACACATCCAAAAGCTTTGTGTTTCTCTTGCTTGTGACAACTGACGCTCATGGAAATATATGTTTGTTTGTTTTTCTTGCAGTGAACACCTACCTCTTCATGATGCAAGCCCAAGGCATCATGATTCGTGAAAACATGAGAACAATAGGAGCTCAGGTGTATGAGCAGGTGGTCCGCAGTGCCTATGCCAAGAGGAACAGCAGTGTGAATGACTCAGGTATTTCTTTAACAATTACTGTTCTAATTAAAGCTTTCATTTCCATTGGAAATCAGGTTGAACTTAACTTCCCTCCCTGGAATGAAGTAATTTATGTTGGTAAATGCAGGGTGGGAATTTTGACTGTTTTCTCCGTATGTGTGTGTGTGTTTATGTATATTAGTTCCAGTGTTTCACTTGAACAAAGGGTAGAAATTTTGATAGGTCTCAAATGGGTGGATGTTGAGTTGAAAGCCTCTTTGCTTTCCAAGCACCTCTGCTTGTTATTGTCAATCGCTCTAAGGATAAACACTTAAACTCAGTGCTTATAGCAGGGGATTGGAACTAGGTGGTCTTAAAGGTCCTTTCCAACCCAAACTATTCTATAATTCTATGATGGGGTTTCAGATTTAGGGAAAAAAAACAAACAAAAACCAAAAACTTTTGGGCTCACACATGCTTGCAGAGCCTTGGCATCACACATGTGGAGGAGCCTGTGCTCATCAGCTTCATTCTTCCTGTGCAGGGTGAACTGCAATGACTTGCTGGAGATTTGCCTCAGCCCTATATCAGGCTGTGGATAGAGTGCTGAGAGCTAAGAGGCAGCATTGGCTCCCAGGCCATTCCCACCCCTAGCATATGGTTAATGAAAGGCTTCCAAGTGTTGCTGTAAATGTGGTACAGCGAGAACATAAGTGTACTGTTTGTGTATGACACGGCATGAGGCACTGCGCTGGAGCTGAGGCTAGCAGGTGTGACACTGAGCATGTACTCTTGGCACCCACACCTCACCTGCAGTCATGTTGCTGCTGGCTCCGTGTCCTCAGCAGCAGCATGAGTCTGCAGCATGTCACTAGGGCTAGGGGATCTTTAAAGGGCAGGATGGCTTCCTAGTTTAGAAATACACCAGTGCTGTGTCCCTCCTGCCCAGCCTGGGCTGTTTAGGGCTGAACATGTCAACTGAAGCAGATGCCTGGTGAGGAAAAGGCTTGCTGTGAACGCAAGAGAAGAAGGCTGGGCGCTTTGGTGATGGAAATCTGGCTGGTGGGCTCTCGCGGGGTATGAGCTCTCTAAAGTTGGCCATCAGCTCTATGAAGTGGGCCGTGAAATGCTGCTGACAAAAGAAGTGGCTGTGCCCAGACATCGGCTCTTCAGACCTGAATGGGCAGACTGCCTGCTCTGTTCTGCTATACGCTAGCCTTGGGTGAGCTTCCCTCAGCTGTGAGGTTAGAGCAGGTGATGGGTGGTGGTGGCAGCATCTGTCAGGCATGTGGCACTGTGACCACAACAGTGGTACTGACACTGGGTCAGCATCTTCCTCACTGAGTGTTTTCAGAGCCTTAGGAATGATCTCTGTGGGCATGCTGCAGATCCAGTGATGTACATCTTCTCCTCACTGTGCAAGAGCTGGGGTCCCAAGCCATGTGTGCAGGCCACCTGGGAAATCAGCCAGCAGGAACCAGAAGAGGCTGCAGGGCATGAGGAGACTCTATGGCTCCTCCCTGGTTATTCTAGTGGGCAGGAGGCTGCTAATGCTTTTTGAGCATCCCCAGTGAGGCAGTGAAAGGCAGCATCTCTGCACAGAGCTGGCTGAAGGATGTGTGTGCCCTCCAGCCTCTGAAGCTTTAATGTCTAGGCAGATGGATTAAATGTGGTGTTTGACCCTGAATGGCAAGGTGACAAAGCACAGGGTAGTCTGCTGCAAGTACAAAGTGCTTCTGTCTTGCCTGCTATATTCATGCTTTGCTGTTTTTTCTTCCGTTATTAAAATGAGGAAGTAATTTATGACTTTTTAAGCATTTGATAGTAGACACATTAATACATTTTCTGTGCAAGTGAGCTAGGTGCATTTTGTCTGTGCTCCTCCAGCAAAAGGAGGCAGCACTCTGTACAAGAAAGGAGAGCTGAGTTTCACTCTACCAGTGAAACCAAGCATTGAGAGCATGTTCTGGCAATATGAGCTTAATGGGACTCTGGTTCTTAAAATCTAGAGCAGTATCATTAATATTAGGGAAGAGAGGGCCAGACTTGGAGGTGATGAGCCCTTGGTGTCCCAGTGGGCTTGGGGTGTGGGGCTGCTTGGGATGAGATGGTTGCTGCAGGGACCAAGTCCTACATGAGGGCTGAGGAAGTGGAGAGGCAGCATCCTGCCATAGCAGCTGATGCATTACTACAGAAAGGAAACTTCTCTAGTGCTGAAAACATAGGTTGTGGTTGGCTGGAGCTACGTATGCAAAGCTGATGAGTGGGTAAATGTAGAAGACAGAATTTCATAGCTATGCAAGGATGTAAAGAAGCTGGAGGTGCAGCAGTTCAGTGACTGACACAGAAGGTGAAAGGAAGCAGAGGAAGTGCTGGAGAAATTGGCTGTAGTCCAGCGGGGTGTAGAGGCCCAGCATGTACCCTTGTGAGCTGCATCTGGCTCCATGCTGGCCCTGTGCACCTGAGCCCCTCCTTCACTGCACTTCTTCGCCTTGACCTCTCGGTGGTGCCTGAGGGCAACAGTCCAATTAGGAAGCTGACAGTTTCTGTGGTGTGGCCTCACCCAAGGGACTGGGGCTGCTCCTGTGGCATTGGATCATGATGCTAAATCGAGGACTTGTGCCTAATAAGGACACCCCCATGACACTGGAGATGTGCTGAGGTGTTGGGGTATGCTCATGGCGGCCAGGCAAATCGGGGATCCGCAGCTCAGGTGTAGACTTTTTTTTTTTTTCTCCTTTTTTTTTCCCCTGCTTCCCCAGATTATCCTCTTGACCTGAATCACAGTGAAACCTTTCTGCAAGCTACAACTTTTCTTCCTGAAGATTTTACCTACTTCCCCAACCACACCTGTCCTGAGAGGCTCCCTTCTATGAGTGAGTACTCGACACTCCCGGCAGCTCCATCTCCCTTGCCTACCACGACACAGCATGCTATGGCACTCCTGCAGCACCCTGGCTCAACTCTGTCCTACCTCTCCTACAGTGCACCAGGGATGAGTGACAACACTGTTCTGAGTTGTCCCCTCCTGGGAAGTGTTTGTTTACCCTTTATTTGTACATATCAATTCCTGCTACATTGGAGGCGTATTTCCCTCCTGAAGCTTTCCTACTACTTGGTAAACATGAATAAAAGGGGAACTGTGTGCTGCCAGGCAGTTAGAAAGCTGGGCAGCCCTTTTCCAGCTCCGTAACCCCAAACTGGGCACAGGCTGCAGGGTGCAGCCAGGAGCGATGCTCCTGCATAGCTAATATTCATTGGAAAGTTAGCATTCATGAGTTAGATGTTTCTGAAAAGGGGAAAATGGCTCTTCAGTTGTCTTCAGTGTTTGGGGACAGAAGAAGCCACCTGTGCTTGGTGCTGAGGATAGGGCAGGGCCAGACAGGCACCGCATGGCTTCTGACCCCCTTCCTCCTGCCACCTTCCCAGAGGGTGCCATTGATGTAAATATGAGCGAGATTACGATGGAGGACATCCACCAGTTCTTCTCCAAAGACCCTTCCATCAAGCTAGGAGGCCACTGGAAGCCGAGCGACTGCCTGCCTCGCTGGAAGGTGAATGGGTGATGAGGAGCATCTCAGGGCAATGGGGTACTGGGAATCCGATGTGCTGCAGAGTGGTGTGTATGAGGATCCTTGGGAGGTGGGACTGCAGCAGCTGCAGAAGAAATGCTGCTGATGAGAGCTGCGTTAATGACTTGTGAGTCAGCTTTGGATTTCTGCAGGGGCTATAAAGGGGCTGCAAGGAACTTGCCGTCTGGTTCCCACTGTAGAGCATCCAGCTTTTTCCTGTCCTGTGTGAGAAGGAGTTTCCCTGGGGAGGAGAGGTGACATGTACAGGGACTCCACCCAGAGGGGTGGCACAGCGCATTGTAGCTGTCCCACTGCTGCCTCTGCCCTGCTGGGTAGAGGTGCAGGGATTGGGGCTGCAAGCATCACAGGATCAGCAAAAATTTTCCAAGAAGTGAATAGCAGAGCCCTGATGTGGGGGTGGAAGGGATTCAAGCTGCCCAGCCCTACATGGGAGCCAGTGCATTGATACAGGGAAGAGCAGCACTGATGCTTTGCTAGCAGACATCTGCCTTGATTGGGATCTGCAGGGAGCTGCTCTCAGGTTGCAGTGTGAGCTTTCTTTTTTCTTCCTCAGGTGGCGATCTTGATCCCATTCCGCAATCGCTATGAGCATCTTCCAGTCCTTTTCAGGCATCTTATTCCAATGCTGCAGCGTCAACGTTTACAGTTTGCATTTTATGTTGTGGAACAAGTAAGTGGTCATGATGGGCAGCACCGGTGACCGTGCTCTGGTGTCAGTGCAGCAGCAGCAGCCTGCCAGCACAGCTCTGCTGAGTGTCCTGAGGGGCTCCCTACCTACCAGATCATGGCATCCAAATTTCTGAGCCTCTGGTGTTAATGTTGCAATGTTTAAATTGTCCCATCTTGCTTAAAATTGGCAAATAGGTTGCCCCAGAATGTCTGCTTTTAATCTAAAAAAATAAAGCAGACATTCAGATTTCTTGAAAATACTACATTGGAGAAGATCGTTATTTTTTTAAAGACATCTTTGAAGCAGGTATTTCCAGGTTCCACAGTGCTGCATTACCTTAGTGTGTATTTGTAGCAGCCCCAGGGATCTCCTGGGCACAGGGATGTGCACGGCTCTGGTCCACGTGATCTCTGGAAGGCTTCCACCAACGCGGAGCATCAGGCTGTAGATTGATGTGTATCTGAACCTGCTGGGAGAGCTGTCTGGCTTCATCCACCCTGTAGACCTTCATATTTAGTTGTTCTTGCTTTTCTGAGCAGTAGCCAGTGAAGATTGATCAAAATTGTTTGTTTCGTCTATCTGACTAATAATTCTCACATCTCTATTTTTGCTGCTGTACACACCTGGTATGCACTGTTCAGTTAATCCCACTAATCTGTCTGTTCTAGTATATCACTTCCTTCTGAGCAGCAGACTGGGGAACAGACTGCTCTTCAGCTCCCTCAATCAGTGTGGGAATGCCCCTGCATGGCACGGGGCTCCCTTTGAAGGTGCCTCTGCTCTGTTCTCCCCTAGGCTGGTACTCAGCCCTTCAACCGTGCCATGCTCTTCAATGTTGGCTTTCGGGAAGCGATGAAGGACTTGGACTGGGACTGTCTCATCTTCCATGATGTGGATCACATACCAGAAAATGACCGCAACTATTACGGGTGTGGACAGATGCCGAGACACTTTGCAGCCAAGTTGGACAAGTATATGTACCTGTAAGCACTGTTCTTTCTCTGCACTGCAATAATAGATAAGGAGCAAGTGTTAGATTTTCTTATCAAAGGCAGGAGTGCAAAGTAAAACATTGAAAGGAGAGTGGAGGAGAGTATTCTCATAGCTCTGCCAGGGGCTGTGTGGTGGCTGATGCCTTGCTCCTGACCTCTCTCTCCTGCTCAGGCTGCCCTATAATGAGTTCTTCGGCGGGGTGAGTGGCCTGACTGTTGAGCAGTTCTGGAAGATCAATGGTTTTCCCAATGCCTTCTGGGGCTGGGGCGGCGAGGATGACGACTTATGGAACAGGTATGGCTCTGCCTATGTCCTGCATCCTTGTAACGGGGTAGCAGCAGGGCTCTGTGCAGCACGCTGTGCTTGGAGCACAGAAATTCCATGAACTCAAATTTCTGAGCATGGTGCTAGGAGCAGCCTCAGACCCACAGCATTCTTGTGTCCCTTGCTGTGCTGTGCTCACCTGGGCTGGGCAGAGCCAGCCTGGCTGAAGGCAACATGGGTCCAGGTGGGTGGCTCTGCGGGCTACAGATATAAAGCAAGCTGGGGAAGGATGGCCGTGAAATAATGATATTTGTGTGCAGCGTCCCATGGTGGTGATGTCATATAGTCCCCAGCTGACCTCTGGGCACCTTGAGGTGCTGAGATTGGCACAGTCTAGGTAATGGTGGGGGGTTTGCTGAGCTTATCTGCCTGGTGTAAAGGCAAAGCTGCTGTAGAAGCCGTGAGTGTACTGATTGTGCATGCTGGCAAGTGTCAACAGTACAGCATGTGCAACAGTAGACTTCTTCTCCTTTCCAATGCAGAGTGCAGTATGCAGGCTATTCAGTGACTCGACCTGAAGGAGACACAGGGAAATACAAATCAATTCCGCACCATCATCGAGGAGAAGTGCAGTTCCTAGGAAGGCAAGTGATTTTTATTATTTTTTTTTTTAAGGAACCTGAGACCTTCATAAGGTTTATAGCATGTACAAGGCTCCCAGCAGCTGTTACAGGGTAGTAACAGCTGTAAGCTGTGAAGGAGACAGGAGAGACAGAGCACTGGTGAGACTGCTCCAGCACATTAATGTGAAGGCAAGGGATCCTAGTGTGCCTGCAGCTCCTGTGAAGGCTGCCCTTGCTGCTTTCTGCCATACTGTTTCCCACTGAAGCAGAGTGACCTGACCACTTTCCCAGGGAAGGGAAGCATTTATTATGCTGCCATTTCCTGACAATGTCCGGATTCCATGAGCTCTTCAAAGCTAGCTTAGGTACATCCTCCTTTGCTGTGACCCAGAGCCTCCCTCTTCTTTGTGGTGCATCTGTTCCTTAATACCTTTCCTGCCCCAACTCCCTTCTCTTTGCCCTGGGTGCAACCAGGTGTCAACACAGCTGTGCTGCAGGGAGGAAGCTGAATCCTGTCCTGCCATCAGGCTGCTGCTGCTCTTTTCTTTTTAAATCATGCTGCCCCTAAGTATGGTTGAGGCTGCACTTGTGCAGCTGCAGTTTCCTTCCCCACAATACAGTTCATCTCATTCAACTACCTCCTTTCTCATCACTCAGACTAACACCATTAGTTCTGCTTTTGTGCAAGATCCAGTCTCCTAAAAATGGAAAGGCATCACTGCTTTTCTCTGGAATGCTTTGTCCGGCCCTGAGCAGGAGCCTTCCCTGAGCCCAGGGAGGCTTTGGGCAAGAACTTCAAGATGGGGAGCAAACAGCATCTTTATTAAGCTTCCGAATTTTGTGTAATTTGGGGATGCCTGCGTGCCAGGAATGTACAGATGGTGATCTGCCAGTGTTCGTTCCATGGGCCTCTGCTTTTCTCTGAACAGGTACGCCTTGCTGAGGAAGTCCAAAGAAAGGCAAGCTCTGGATGGCCTCAATAATTTGAACTACTTTCCTAATGTCACATATGACGCCTTGTATAAGAACATCACTGTTAACCTGACACCGGAGCTGGCTCTGGTAACTGAATATTAAGAGGAGAAAACTTTGCTCTGCCCTTCACCAAGAAAGCATCACACCTGACTTTCTTTGCAAGGGTTATCGAGGACAAAATACTTTGTCTAATGAAGCATCATGGTATTCTGGAGTATAAGGCTGAAAGTGCACGCACAGATTGTCTCAGCTGTCCCAGCCCTACCCAGTTCTCATGCATTGCACTCCATAGGCTTTTTTGTTCCCTGCCACTTTGCTTTCTGGGTTTCAGGACAGCTGTCGGAGCTGCTGCGTTCATCTGCACATTCCTCCAGCAATGCTCAGCACCAGATTTACCTAGGTCATTTTCTTTCCTCTGTCAAGTGTTGGGAGCAATGCGGTCAGAACTGCCCTGGTGGGAAACCAGACAACTGGTACCATTCTTCTACATTTGTACTGTTTTTTTTTTTTTTTTAAATGACCTGCTTAAGATATATGCATCAGAATCGCTTCTTAAAGAAGTGTAAATGTAAATAGGCTGTGTAAATTGCCCATTTTTATTTTCTTCTATGGTTTGAACCCAAGCTCGAGGTTTACATAAGGTCACTCACTCATCTTAGTCCTGAGTTCTGTAAGCACTTGTGTGTGCATCACTGTATTTGTGCAAGTTGTTCCTTATTCCACCAGTGAGAATACTTGCATGATCTAAGCTATGCATATGCATTAATATTTGTGGGACAGAGCCCTCAGCATTAAAAGCAGCAGGTGAGAAATACAGCCTGTTGTGAGAAATACAGTAAAGTTGTCACTCCTTACAGGAATCATGTAGGTGGCTCCTTCCAGGAAGAAGTCATGTTTCTATCATGTTTGTGACATACTGTGCTGATCAGTGTGAAGCTGTATGGGATGGGATCCACCACCTGTTGTTCTGCACACCCTGGTGGCAGGCATGGCTCTGCAGCTCCCTGGGAGCTCACCTAGTCCCTGCCATCCTTATGTGTAGCAGAAGGGTTTGATGGTCGTTCTGTGGAGGAGAATTAGGTAAGCAGTGAATGAACCCAATGATGTGGTTGCCACTGTTGGCCACCTGAAAGCACTGGCAGGAGTACAGCTGGTGGGCAGGCTGTCTGCAAACACTGACATGGGATAGATGAAGGACACATGAGTTAACCTCGGGCAGGCTTGAGAACTAGGAACTTGGCAGCTCGGTCTGGTGCCCTGTCCAGCCTCTTGAATTGCCCTGCAGCAGGCTGGGCTGCGCCTGCCCTATCCCCTCCGTGCTCCGAGTCAGTCTGTAGGTTACGCAGCATGTATGCAGTCATTTTTACTGGACTTCCCTGACTTAAAGGTAAATATATTGGGGGTTATGTTTTAAAGACTATTTATACAAAACACTTGTGAGTATTTAACCTCAGAAGTACTTTAATTTTCTTCTTATTGCATTAGGTTTGCCTTAGGTTTCCTTCCTGTTCATAGTTTACATTCTTTTCTTGGTTCCGTGGACGTATGATCCCCATATGCATCTGTTGTGGGTGTGACTGCCCAGAGCGCTCCTAACCTATATCTGGAAAAGGTGAGGTGAGAAAGCAGAGTTCTGGTGGTGTGGATCTTAGCGGCCAGCATGAGAGGACAGCGAGCCTGCCCTTGAAAAGTGCCGATAGTTTAGAACTTAGGTTTAAAACCTTTGCTTTTACATGTGCTTTAATGTCACTTCGCGAGGGGATTCAACATGGTTATTCATAGGCAGAGGTGAGGACTTGCTTTTTATGGCACATATAGCAATAAAGACTTCTGTCTGTTTCTGAATCTTGATCTCTAATTCACGTGGAACCTTTTCAGATGTGAAACCTGTGTTGCCCTGACCCTCTTTTCTTTAATCTTGAGACATTGCTAGAAATTTGTCTTTGTTTAATGGTGCTTCAAACAAGGAATGTATTTCAACTTGTTGACGTTCACTGCTGCAGGAATCGTGCATGTGTGTGTGAGTAGGTGTTAAACTACCTTCATTTGAATCCTCAGCCTTTAAAGTGTACCTGACCTCCATTGCACCTTGTGTTGAACAAAGTGAGGTGTTACCTCTGCTCAGAAATGCACTGTACAGTTGGCATAAGAGTCCGTTTCCCCCCAGGGACATCCCTGTTCATAGTTTTTGTTCTAATTACATTGAATTTTTCCTTTTATAAGATGTGGAATATCTTAAAATGTGCACTGTTAATCTTACCAGATATGTCAAATACTGTATAGTAAGTGTAACTGTTAAAAACATACTGTCAAGCGCATGTGCAGTTATGATGTAAAAATTCTTGTATTAAGGAGAACATGTTCATATTCTGGCAGCTGAAATCCAACGAGGCTACTTGTTCACCCCTTCCATGTTACTGTGGTATCACAGTCCCACAGAGGGCAGGCCATGTTCAGTGCTGCATTCTTTTTTTTTTCCTGATAAGCCACTTCATTTGCAGAAGTATTTATTTTTCATTTGCTGTTTGTAAAGCTGCTTCACTAGGGGAGGTATCGTCTGAGCAACAGCCACGAGCTGAAGTCACTCACCATCGGAGATGGCTTTAGACTATAGAGTATTTTTCCATTGTCATTGCTCTTGAGCTTGCTGTTGTGTTTTTAAGAGGTGCCAGGGGACATTTTTGCACTGAAGACTTAAGTGTTTTAAAACACAAACACACACACACACACACACTTCTCAGCAAAGCAATCCTTTGTGTCATTACATTTATTTACCCATGTGTTTGTACATTTTTGTATTTGTTAATTTATGAATGATTTTTTCAGTAAAAAACAACAACAAAAAAAGCGTATTCAAGAACAATCCTGGCACTAGCTTCTTCTGTCTGAATTTTGGTGGTGGGGTGAGCTCAGGAAGAGGTGTGGGGGGGCAGAGGTGCCAGGTGGGGGCAGCAGCATGCAGGGTTGTCCCATGCTGCTGCACTCATCTGCACTGGAGCTGACAGCTTGCCTTTATGATAAGGCAGTGAGCTTCCTTATATGCTTTAAACTATCTTCCTCCTGCTCCGCTAGAATAAATAGCTGGCAGCCTTGGTTTGTCCCAAGCCTTGCACAAAGTGT
>VXAB01005790.1:239643-344834 GCA_013399175.1 Odontophorus gujanensis | reverse complement strand
ATATATATATACACACAAAAAAATTTTTGCAATGTGGTCCATAAGAAAAAAATACTAGTCAGTATATGGGGACTGCTGAGTCGCAGCCTGAACCAGTGATTGAGCACCTGGAGAAAAGACCCTGTCAGCTCTGGGACTACAGGTGAAAGCAATTCACCTGTGCTACTGCAAAGGGTGGAGCCAGGCTTCACCTTCACATCTTAGACCTCATTTAAGGGCTGACTGTGCTGGGGAAGGTTTTTTTTTTTGTTTGTTTGTTGTTGGACATCTCTCCTTTGGAGTTCTTTTCTTGTGAGCCCAGGTCTGCAGAGATGGGTGAGCATTCATTTTTACTTCTTTTTGTAATATTTCCTTGTATGTGTTCATCCTATTGCTTTTACAATTAGGAATTTAGTTAATTGGAAGTTTATTCAAGGATGGGGTTATTAAGTAGGGTTCTGTCCTTTAAGTTGAATCTATATTCTCAAAAGAGTCTTCTTTTGAGATGGTGAAAGAGTGAAGTATATCCTTTGCATTGTATTATAAAAAAAGAAAGATACATATTTTGAGAGAAGAGTGGGTGTTTTCATTCTGGTTTCTTTGCTTGTGTCCATGTCCAGTGTAAACTTCTGATACATAAGACAAGAGTGACTCCTGTGAAAGAGTGGATGAGTTTGATGTGGCTATGACAAATATGTTGTTATGGGGACTGCTCACTGAGTTGCTTGTCGCTGAGGTTGACAGAGGCTGTCATCTTCGTAGCAGAGAAGATGTGTAACTCTTCTGGCAGTTATCCCCTGTGCTCCTGCTGGCGGGTACCAATATGGTTATAACAGCCAAATACTCTCGTTCTTTAAGAAGTTATAAATATCTCACATTATTTGTCTGGTAAGCTTTTGTTTTTGGAAACTATTAAGAGAGGTGGGGTAGTGGTTTTATTTATTTAATTGGGAGTCTGTGCTTTTACAGCTTCGTTTATGTATTAATTAATTTCTTGTGGCTAACAACCTTCAGTGCAAACAATAATAAATAAATCTTACTTGCCTTGTCATTCTTCATTTCAAGTCGTGCAAGGTGAGGTCAAGAAATCATACTCCTGAAAATGTTTGCTATTGAGTTTTGACATTTTCAGCTGTGCTAAATTACAGTCAAGGATATTGTTGTTAGAGGAGCTCTTCCTTCAGGGCCTTGTATTGTGTCTAAGAAAATGCCCTGCAGGTCTTTTTATATTCTTTCTTTCAGTGTGACAGTCAGTCTTGCTTCACTTCTTTTCTTGAAGGTATGATATGGCTTAAAATGGAAACTCACTCAGATGTGATGACAAAACTGAACTAAACCTATCATTCCTTGATTTGTCTGAAAAGGGAACTTGGAAGCAGCTGGTTCTTGTGGCTGGTAAAAATCATTGTAGGCATTTTCTCAGTGCTCTTAAAAGTAGACAAGGGTTTTCCCAGTTTCTGGTACGTCATGACAGTTGCCAGGTGTGGCTTTATTATTCCACCTAACATTGGTCCTTTCAGTAATACTTTTTGCAAGTCATACAGGGCCTTTGGCTATATGTCTTTCTTCCGTCTTCTGAGACTGGTGTTTTTCTGCCTTATTTTCTGTTAAGGGTTGGCAGTTGGCTTCTGTTGGCTGTATTCTCCTTTGTGGTTACGTTGTTCAGACTAAAGTCAGGACCAGGGAGACTGAGAGCACTCGGCTTTATAGAATGCCTGCAGCTTCAGCTTACTCGTGGGCCTTCGCAGCTTCATCTGTTGCCCCAGCTGATGAGTCAACTGAACTTAATGGGCTTTCCTTTGTGGTTGTTAAAGCTCATTAACTTAAGCTGTTTGGCTGAAATGTTGGATATGGAACTTTTTTCCATGTTTCCCACAGCCATTGTGTACATTTGCAGACTTGGCTAGCATGAAGGAACCTAGTGATGAGCATGATCCCAGACTACATACATTGCATCCTATTCATCCAGAGAGCCTGAGCCATGACACTTTCTAGGGCACTGATGTTATTAGACTTTCTACTGCAGATACCAGTCCTACTTACCAATCCCCCATAGCAAGCAGTCTTGATCAGACTTACTGATAGGGAAGGGAGTTCACATTGGAACCCCAATCATGATATTTGAATGTGTAGGGTTAGTATTTTGCCTCACGTGGGTGTTTTACATTTTTGACGTTATCAAGAAGTATACGTCAGTTCTGTCTTTCTGGCAGAGAAGGGGACTTTAAACTTTTTCATCCTCTTTGCTTAGCTCCAAAAGTATATCCCAGAGCTAATATTTGGCTTTTTCCAGTGAGGCTCAAATGTGTATTTTTGCTCAGACTTGCTTTATAGCCAAGCACTGTGTTACCAGCTGAGGAGTTTGGGGTGAATTGCTTTTGGCATGTTAATGTAGTATTTTTTTAATTGGCTCAGTATGACTCAGTAACATAGCTTTTAAGAATTCACATTTTTTTTTAGTTACTGTGTTCTTATTTATATAAGTTGTTAATAATTTGCATTCTTATGTTCTTTTCCAAGTTTAAACAGAATCACAGAGTCACAGGGGTTGAAAGGATCCTCAAGGAATTTTAGCAATCAACCCCTCTGCTTCAGCATGTTCCCTACAATAGGTCACACAGGTAGGTGTCCAGACAGGTCTTAAGTATCTCCACAGAAGGAGACTGCACAGCCTCTTTTGTGGATTTGTTCCAGTGCTCTGTCACCCTTACTTTAATTAAGTTCTTCTGCATGTTTGTATGGAGCTTCGTATATGTTTTTGACCTTTTGCTACATACCACAGAGAAGAGACTGGTCTCATCCATTTGCCTCTCACCTTCCTTTAATCATTTCTAAATAGTAAGATAAAAAGATAAATATTATGATAATAGGATAAATATCAGATTCCCACGTCTTCTTTTCCTCAGCCTGAAGTGACCCAAGTTAGTCAGTCTTTCCTCATATGGGAGATTTTCCAGACTCTGTATCTTTATCTTTACCTCTACTGTACCACTTTGAGACCCCTGTCTTTTTTTGATCTGGGAAGCTCACAACTGACCACAGTAGTCTAAATGTGGCTTTAACAGGGCAGAGTAAAGGGGGAGGATCATCTCCCTTGACCTGCGGTCTGTGGTCTTTTTAGTGCACCCCAGTGGATAGTAGGTGCCCCACAGTTGAGCGTAATAGCCTCCTTATGTCATTGTTGTTTAAATTCATGTCTACTTCTACATATACTTCTTTTATTTCACTGTTTCCTGCTGAAAGTGAATTTATTCTGTTACCTTCAAAGCCTTTTTGTATGTAAACTGATGCACCTACTGTTTATGTAGTTTGATAGTGATGGGACAAGGGGGAATGGTTTTAAATCTCCTGTGTCTTAGTTTAGGTTAAATACGAGGAGGAAGTTTTGCACTCAGAGGGTAGTGATGTGCTGCAACAAGTTGTCCTGCGCGGCTGTGGATGCCCCATCCATGGAAGCATCCAAGGCAAATCTGGACGTGGCTTTGGGTACTCTGGTCTTGTGGTTGGCAATCCTACCACAGCAAGGGGTGTGAAACTGGATTATATCTGAGGTCCTTTTCAGCCCAGGTCTTTCTATGTTTCTGATATGGTCTGTATCTTTGTTATTGTGCATCCTTCTCTAAATGACTAAACCTCTACTTTTTGTTTAATGGTTATTCATGCATCTCATTTATGAGACTTCCTGCAATTTGTTTATATGTTATAGTAGCACATCAGATTATTAGTGCTTCGTTGTAACCTTTCATTCATTTCTAAGCATTCGTTTTATTTTTGTCTATGAAGTCACGGACTGAAATGTGTTACCAGAGGCTAACAGAATTTGGTTGCACTTTTAAACCTCCTAGTATTACGCTGAAGTAATTTTCATACTGAGAAACAAAAATACCCTGTTACTGTAAATAGAATATGCTTTTATTTCATGCTTTGAAGATTGTTTGAACAATGCTTGAGCTGACGTTATCTTGAAGTAGTTCAGTGTGAGTAAAGAAGTGTTTTAGAAGCAGCCTTAAGCATAAATAGATATACTTTAAATGTTTTAGGTATGGAGGAATTACAATTGAAAAATGAGCTTACTTGTATTCCTGTGAATACTGTTATGATTATTCCTGGTGCTGCTTTAGTGATCCATCACTGCTGGATTTGCCACAGGGACTGATTTCAGAGAGGAGGGTAGCAGGATGGCCAGATACTGAACATATTTCACATGAGAACAAACTCAGGTTCTGCAAGATGAAAGATATGACCAGCAAAGCATCTAGAAGAAGCATGTAGAAATTGTGTGGGAAGAGCTGGGGGTAATTTGGCAGTGTTCTCAAATACTAACATAGGGGACATGATGTATAGCTGATTGGTGGCTACTTGATAATGCAATATTAGAAATATTTCTTCATGTATCCTATAGCTTAGCTTTTGAACTGTGCAAGAGACTGTGGTTGCTGGATGTCTGAGCAAGTGCAGAAGTAATGGAGTAAGTTCATAAATTCTAGGTGAGTTACAGATGCAGTTCTTCTGGTTTAGCATGTCTTAAAGTGTAAGCTGGAGGAGGATGTTTGAGAAGAATGAAAAAGAAACAGTGTGCTGCCCTTTTCAAAGGATCAGACTACTGTCATTCTGTCAATACAATGTGCTTAGCAGAAAGGAACACAGCAAGTTCCCTGTAAGGGTGACAGAGCACTGGCTGCCCAGGGAAGTTGTGGAGTCTCCTCTGGAGATTTTCAGGACCTGCCTGGACATGTACCTGTGCAACCTGCTGTAGGGAACCTGTGGTAGCAGGGGAGTTGGACTTGATGATTCCTAGAGCTCTCTTCCAACCGTTCTGCTGTTCTGCGACTCTGTGAGGTGTATGCGAAGTAGGCTGTCAGCACTGTCATTTTATTAATTGATGTTTCATCACAGGCATGACTTAACATGATGGATCACCAGTCAAGGAAGCATTTGAGGCATTAATGTTAAAAGGAACAGCTGTTGCATATAGTTAAGTACTTTATGCTTAGTGTATGAGCCAGCAGGTCCGAATATCATGTGTGGTTGCAACTCTATTATTGCTGTGGCAATAAGCAAACTTAGGGTACAAAGGCAAGGGAGCAGATAATCACATGCTCTACTGTGTTAGAAGAATTCTCTGGCTTCTGATTAGTGTTGTGCAGTGTATCCTTTGCAACTGGGAGCCAGCATTGACAGCACAAAGCAGATGTGTGTGCAGCCTTTGTGAATGCCATAAAAGGAGTAAATGTGAGAACCTGCTTCATTTGCCCATAATGGCCCTGTAATTGTTACTATTAGAAAATTTCAGATGGTGACTGTGGTGTGTTTAAGAATTGGGCCTGTGGTTTTATTGCAGAATTATTTCATTAAAACCATTTGGGGACTGTAGGCATATAGTCTCACTCACTCTCTTAAGTATTATTCTGGCTAATATTGCAAAATGCAGCTGTTTCTAACGGACAAGAGGCACTAGAGTAACTGTTGAACTCATAACAAAATTGAGGTCCATTTAGTNTATCCTTTGCAACTGGGAGCCAGCATTGACAGCACAAAGCAGATGTGTGTGCAGCCTTTGTGAATGCCATAAAAGGAGTAAATGTGAGAACCTGCTTCATTTGCCCATAATGGCCCTGTAATTGTTACTATTAGAAAATTTCAGATGGTGACTGTGGTGTGTTTAAGAATTGGGCCTGTGGTTTTATTGCAGAATTATTTCATTAAAACCATTTGGGGACTGTAGGCATATAGTCTCACTCACTCTCTTAAGTATTATTCTGGCTAATATTGCAAAATGCAGCTGTTTCTAATGGACAAGAGGCACTAGAGTAACTGTTGAACTCATAACAAAATTGAGGTCCATTTAGTTTTTTTTTTTTTTTAAAGAATGGTCAGCTATACTGAGATCAAGGTGCAGGAAAATTAGGCTTTTTATTGAAGTGGGGCAAAAATGGCTTTCACTCAAAGCACCTTGACCTTTTATGTGGCTTTTAAGAGACTGAAAGTCTCCTTGGGCTTAATGGTTTTAAACTAAGTAATTAAAATATTGTGTTTTGTTTCTGGGGCCAAGGAACAGAATATTGAAATGAAGTTGTACACTTAGTTTTGCTGAAGCGTTTAATGAAGCTGATGTTTGGAGCTAGTAAAGAGTAGAGCCCCCTGATTTAATTAAGAATATGAGAGAACATGATCACATAGTGATCACAGTACTAAACTACAGTTATTACTAGACTTATCACAACTAATGCACTTCATTTAAATACACTCATAGTAGTGCCAACAGCTTTCCTGGGAAATTACCTTGAGTTACTTATTTTAAATGCTCATTTTCTTCCCTTGGCTCTTCAGTCATCTTCAAAACCAGACTAAGTTAATCAAGTAAGTTATGGTAGACCCTCTTGTTCCCTTTTTGTGTATATATACTTTTAGGATGTTGTTATTAGCCAGACTGGAACAAGTGTTTGCCTTGTATGAAGAGCGTACATAGGACCACACTCTCAGCTTTTCCTTGTCCTGTGTTCAGAGCATTTCAGCTCATTGCCTCAGTGCAGCAGAGCCGACCTTAACAAACAGTGTGCTAAAATGCAAATGTCTGCATTGGGAATTGGTATTCTAGAGTAATTAGAACATGTTTTCTGGCTTTCGGTAGTTAAAAGGAATGTTCAATTGGTTAATTTGGATCCAGATATTGCTCCCTTGTGTTTCAGTCTCCTGTTTCTTACACTGTTATTTGACAGGAAATGTATTTAACACCCCCTATGCCCCTGGCTGGTTGCCATTTTTTTTAACTAAAGCAGAATGTTTTTAGGTATGAAGCAGAAGTTGTTTTCCAGATTTGATCTATCTGTTTCTCTAATGATGGAAGCTGATTACTTTAATTTTTATAGTTGTAAGTGGGAATTCTTGGAGTTGTCAGTGTCCGACTTTTAAATCCTGAAATACTTCAATGCTTTCATCTGCCTACATTATGAGTCTCTTATGCTTTACTGCACACAGAATATGAACGTTTTTCTTCTGTCTTCTCTAAACAGGAAGTACCTGCAGCTAATTTCATCACTTACATCTTGTGTCAGTGGAGACTGTTTTCTCAGCGATTAGTAATAGCCAGATTTTCTCTCTACTCTTTATTAAAAAAAAAAAAAAAGCAAAAACAAAGTGCAATCAACTATATGAATAGCTGCTGGAACTGTCACCCCTAGAGCTTAAAATCTATCTACTCTTCAGAGAGTTATGTTACATTCATTAGCTGTTGAAGGCTTCATACTGCCCTGCTTTTTGGGGAATTAAGCATTTGCCACGGGTTTATCCAGAGTAGAAGAGAACTGCTTAAAAACAGTCACTCTTATTGTTCTTGAAAGAAAGAGCTAAGGAAAAAAAAAGACTTTTCTTCTTCAGATGCAGAAATTGTTTTTGATAGTGAATCATGTTCTGGAGCTTCTTAAACAGTCCTAGTGATAAATATGTGGGGTATACTTTTAAAACGTTTGGTAATGGAAGGAAAAAAAACCAACCTGCATGCATCATTGAGGGATAAATTGAAGAATTCTGGGAGAAATTGATTTTAAGAGCAGCAATGGTCCCTTATAATTGTATTACATGAAGTTTTAACATTTTTTTCTTTTTCTGTTGAGTTGTCATATGTATGACTTGTACTTGGTATGTATCTTCTATTTCATTAAGAAAAACGTTAATGGTAGTGCATAGTAAAGGTGTCCTTTCAGTTGTATTATTTCATTATAATTGTTAGCTAGTCTATGTAATCACTGATTTGTGAATAAAGGAGATTCAGTGTTACTTGAAAGTGCCATTGCATGCAAAAATAGCATCGCTTGCATGTGAATTATCTTTTTTTTTTTTTTTCTTAAGATATTAACTGCGTAACACATTGCAGAGGGCACAGAACTGAGAGAAAGTGAGTTTGTAAGCCAGAGGGTCTCGCTGCTATCCAGACCGGGAGAAATAGGGTCAGGAACCTCATGGGGTTCAAGAAGGGAAATTGTTGAATGAGTTGAAAAATGCCAGTTCCTGCATCAGGGGAGTAACAACCCAAAGAAGGTAAACCAAGGCACTAGTGCATGCTGGCTGCTAGTCAGGCAGCTCTGCAGAGAAGTCCTTTGGAGTCTCAATGGATACAAGCTGACCAAGAGCCTTTCTTCATTGTGCACCTGTGGCTAAGGAGGACCATGGTATACTAGGCTGCATTAATTGTGGTGTTAACAGCAGGTTGAGGTGGGGAGTCTGTGCTCTCATCTTTGGTGAGTCTTCAACTGGAATGCTAATCAGCGCAGGTCTCCGTAGGAGGCATGGAGCTCCTGAACGGTGTCTAACAAATGTCTGCTCTGATGATAAACTGGAGCATTTCTCCTGTGAGCTAGGTGGTACTGTTCAGCCTACTGAAGAGAAAGGAGAGATCTAATCTATGTGGTATGCTTGGTAGGAGAGTGCTAACAGAACAGAACTAGGCTCTTCTAAGTGGTTCCCAGTGCCAGGCTAGAGGCAGAGGGCACAAATTAGAACACAGGATGTTCTGCCTGAATGTCAGCAAGTGCTTCTGTGAGGCTTTGGGCTCTCCTTACAGACCTTCAAAAGCTGCCTGGATGTTGTCCTAGGCACCCTACTTTGGGTGCCCTGTTCGAGCAGAGGTTGTGCCTGATGGACTCAGATTTCAACATGTGCTTAGATTGTTTTCCTGTTGATCTTTTCTGTGTATAGCTGGTTGCTGTGACTGAGAAGAAACGTGAAAGCGTGAGAAGTGCTGATGCTCCTGCTGTATATCCAGCTGGAAGCTTTCTGCCACATTTGTTTTCCAGTACAATCTTATTAGCTTTGCACAACTATTAGCTATTTTGTAATTGTACAAAATCATTCTCATTTTGACAGTGGCCTCTAGAGGTCCCTTTAACCTCAACTGTTAAGTTCTGTAAAATTGAGATTGCTAGTTTCCTGTAGCACATGTTTGCAGGTAATGAAACCGCAATTGTTTTTCCAACTCTGTGAATTGAATCAAGTGATGAAGTCATTGCTGATTATAAATAACTTAAATTTTCCAGTCTCCTCTTGGCAGAGCGATGCGCATTGCCATGTTATATTGCATTGTTATTTTCTTTCATCATCTGTGGAGCAAGCTGTAACACAGTGTGGACAAGAGAGCTGGGCTTTGTTTTTAGAATGATATACATAAATCTAGTGGTAGTTCAGCCTCAGGTAGCAATTTTTGTTACCGCTTTTGGAACTTGTTGCAACTGATAAGTGAAGGTTAAGAGGATGCTAAAGGTTGTCATAAGTCCTTTAAAGTACATGCACACAGAACATCAAGATTTGAGGGATGACTTGGAAATGCATTGGCTTTTACTTGTATTATTACCCTGAATATTTGTTGGTGATAAGATCAAGGATGTCTCACTTCATTCACTACATACTGCAAGCAAAGGGCATGGTTTTTATTTACACTAGAAAAAAATACTTGATTTCATACGACTTGGAGCTAGAACAAAATGGAAGGTGAGATGAATGACAGTAATGAGGAATTTTGTGAACTTTGTGTCATGACCGAGGGTAGGTTTAACATTATTTGGCAAAATGTTCAGCAAAAAACAGTCAAATTGAAAGCAGCACCAACACTATTGAAAGTAGCAAGGAAGTGAAGATAAGAAAATACAAAGTAAAAAGGTCAAGTAACCAACTAGGTATACTTACCATTCCCACATGAGTGGTATCTTGTTTGTTTGTTTTTGTTCATAAGCTGCAGTGATAGAGGCAGAGATTTAGTCTGTGTGTTCTTTTTAGGAATACTGTAGTAGACTTGAGAAGCTGTTTACATTGGTGATTGGTAGGTTTTCAAATACTAGCTCAAGTAATTAATGCTTGCTTTTCTCTGTTTTCCTCACAAGTTCATGTGATAAGAGTATATTTGTCAAGTTCTTTCTCTCTTATAAAATTCCAGCTGGACACTTGAGAGGATCATGGTTAAAAGGAGTAATCTCATAGTGTATTGGTTTGGTATTATGAGGTTTTAGTGTTTTGGGAATCTTAAGAGATTCAGACTAACAAGTCCAAAATGTAGAAGTCATTAATTGGCTTTTTGGGTGGTAATATTTCTCTGGTACATAAAAAAAATGAAGGCATATGGAAGAAACGAGGCTTAAGACAGTTTGAAGTATGAAAATTGTCTCAAGTAGAACAGAACCCATCCCTATCATTGTTAAAGATGAGTTGGTCTGCATTCAAGCACATTCTCATTATTTTAATGAATGTTATGAACAGATAATAAAAGAATGCACTCCAGTAGATAAAAATTAAATGCTGTCACTATTTCATGACATTTTAGTTAATTATACTGTCCCATAATGACTTATGAGTGTTAGAGCAAAGGCTCAAGATAAAAGGGAAGAACTGCAGCAGCTTGCAAAAGCTTTACCAAAGCTTATCTCTGTCTCGAATGGGAGGGATGATAAATTCCACGAGCGTGGATCACCAGATGACCTGGGTTTCCTTCAGCTGTAAATTAGGGGATTATACAGTCCCTACGTAGTGTTAATTATTAAACAAAAGCAATTTGAGATTTTTATTCATTCATTAAATTTTATAAAGGCTGAGAGACCAGTGCTGTCATCCTTGTTACTTGCAATATTCTATTTTAGCTCCTCTTGTTAACTGCTCTGATGGACAGTGGGTGATCCTATTCTGTGATGCTTTCGTAGTCAGCAAACCTTTTACAAGTAAATTTATGAGTTGATAGTCAAGTGGTATCTTAACTTTTATTAAAAAAAAAAAGTAATTACTTGCTTCCTTCCTTTTTTTTTTTTTAATCAGCATTTCAGATTAAAATGCAGGAGCTAAATTTCACTTTCACCCTTTGACAAACCTAATTTTTCACTCTTCTTTGTCTGTAAACAAAGTCTCGTGTATGAATGTTCTTATTTGCACATATTCAGTCACTGGTTGTAGTGAGAAGATACTTTCTGCTTTCCTTTATACCTTGCAATTAGCACCATGATAATTTATTGTCTGCTCATTGCATGCAACGTACGAAGATCATAATCATTCTTTATTCTGAAATTCTTTATTTTTACAAAGTTGCTCTAGTTCAATGTATTTACAGTTAGTTGCCCCCATAGTTTTCTATGTAGGAACGTGTAGTATATATCCCTCTTATGTACCTGTAGGCAGTATAGCAAGTTTTCTTTTGGTAGTAGCATGTTTTGGGTATGGTTGTCTGTGTCAATGACCAAGTACTGAGTAACACTGGTTCTGAAATACAAAGGTCATGTTTCAGTACTAGTTATCTTCTGTGTCTACTATGTACAATGTGTGCATCAATAATTAAACAAATAGGCGTCAACACTGAAGAGCATAAAATGTATCAGACATAATTGCATGTACTCTGCAAAAAAGCTTTTCTCCCTTTTAAAATAAGCCCATTGTCAGGATGTTTGCGCTGCTTGCTAAATGGCTTAGAATTGCTCTAAAAACCAAATGTCCTTGGCACATTTCAGACTTTTATTACTAGTACTCAATCCTTTTCTGTCCTATTCCTTACTATCCACTCTCAAGCTGACTTAAAGCACAACGATCTGTTCCAGGGTGTGCTTTGGGCATGCAGTGTATCTTGATGTGTGCTGAATTCATGCTGAACATAATTTGAGTGAAATGTCACGATTAGCTGTTCTGGGTTGACATCCAATCAAGGCAATGTGGGTGATATTTTTCCTTCAGTTTTAGTCGCTGTGTAAGTGAAGTAAAGTGTGTGCAAAAGATAAATTGTCTGGTCAGCAAGGAGAATGTACGTGAATATGGAGGTTGGGTGATATGTCATCAGAAAGAAGTTCTACCTTAATAAATGTCACTGTTCAGTATTCTCAGCTATTGCAACCTTGTACAAATGTATAATTGGTTCTGTTTGGCTTTTAATCCTTGAGAATTCATGTTAGTCATTGTTATTATAGTCTATGCTATTGGCTGTGTGTATGTGCTTGTAAACACTACATAGGAGTGTATACTATGTATATAAAAAGCTACATGGTTTTCTGTTTAAAAGTGAATCATCACATTTTCCTTGTTCACATACAACATATAATAGTACCGTAAGTGTGTAATATAGAAAACTGGTGTGGTTTATTCACTACAATGGGCATTTGCTTCCAACTTCTGCTTGGTGCTTAAAGGTACATTTTGGCTGTATGGGAAATTTCTACCTTTAAATCAGTTAGCAGTGAGGGTTGACTGCTGTGGTGCTATGTTACTAGTGACATTTGGAACTGTGATTTTGTAATGTGTGTAACTTCTAACAAATATAGTTGCCTGTATGGAGGTCAGGTACTTCTAGGTATTCATTTATTAGCGCTTGTTCAGTCAGGTGCTCTGTTGAAAAATGTGATCATCTTTCTAGTTCTAAATATCATTTGAGTCACATCAACTAGCAGTATAATGTGTAAGTAATTTGCATGAAGGGAAGGATACAAGTATCAGCTCTCACTCCTAAATCACTTGGATTTGGCTTCTTTGGCTTGAAGTGTGAGATGTGAGACGAAGGACTATTAGTCAGAGTTTAAGTAGATAATAACCACCCTGAATTTCCATCCTCTTTTTTTCATCTATGATGAAAAAGAAAGTGTATGGTATGCTAATTATGAACTGGAAATACATGTCCTTCTAAGGACTCAAATGAATCTGAGATGTAGCAAAGTGACATCATACCTTGTCAGGTAAAACTTTGAAAATGAGAGTGGATGTACCAGTCTATGGCAAATTAAGTGCCACTTTATGAAATGTAGAAAACAATGTTTTCTTCGCAGATGGCTTCAGCTAAGTCTGAAAAATCATTTTGGGCTATCACAGTTTGACTTTACTTGTGTATATTTATATATACATATAGATTATTCTTTTTTTCTTCAAGCATTTAAAATACTACCTTTAACTCTGAGATTTTTATCTTTGCAGTTTGTCGGGAAGACTCGTACCAGTCGATAGTCTCATGTGCTGCTGTTGTACTTACCCCAACAGTGGATACAAGGAAGAAAGAACAGGTGCTAAAACCTGAAGCCTCGAAACAGTGAGTTATTCAAATAACATGATTCTTTTTGAATGCAGTGTGAACAAAGGCTAGTTTCATGCTTGTGTATGTGTACATACACTTTCTTCCTATTTCTCCTGGAGTTAGATTCAGGTGTTTCCGTAACTAGAAATTGACCTGTGACTAAATTGCTTCTTCTTTTTTTTTTGCTTGTCTACCTTTCTATCCAAGGTAATGAAGCATACAAAGAAAGTACTCGTTTATCCTCTGAGAAACTTACATTTAATAGACTTAGCAGAGTGATTCCTGTTGTTTAAGTAATCATTTCATTCTTGCAGTTTTTAGTTATTTTGATCTTAGTTCCTAAATGTTCTTCTCATCTGAGATATTTCAGTGTTTTTCAGTGACTGTTTTTACTACTGTGGTACAAGATAAGATGATGTCCTCAAAAATGTGGTAGTGGTCTTCAAAGGAAATTGTATGTAATTGAATATAATTTAGTATCTTACATTTGATAAGAATCGTACCCAAAGCATATCAGACAGGATGGTTGTTCCTTAACAGTTTTTTATGTGGTCCCATACTGCATTCTTGTTTATGAAGTAGGGAGACTTGGCTTGGTTTCAGCTGGTGGGTTTTGGTCAGCAGCTCTATGTCCAGGTGGATGCTAGTCATGAGTGATATCTACCAGGGATCTGTCTTGGGTCTGGTATTCTTCAATATCTTTATTAATGACCTGGATAGTGGGGTTGAGTTCACTCCTGGCAAATGTGCAGATGGCACCAAGCTGTGTTGCACAGTTGTTACAACAGAAGGAAGGGATGCCTTTCAGAGGGACTCGAAGAGGCTTGATAAAGAAATGGGCACATGAGAACACATGAGAACCTAATGAAGNAAAAAAAAAAACAAAACACCAAAAACTCAGTGCACACACTTCTATCTGACCCAAGGTTTTCAAGTCTAATATCTGGTTCACTATCTCATTTGTTACTAGTTATGTAATGTCTGTAATAGGAGGTGTAAAACCTGTTTTCCCTGTGTACATCAAGGCTTGGTACAGGTCTGTAGCCTAAGTCAATATGTTACTGAAGCCTCTCTTTCAACGCGGTGATAAAACCATTTCTTCCTAGTCTACCTGTATTTTAAAATTTAACCTACTATATGTTTCCTGTCACCTAAATGTGAATTAATGTTTGAAATACTCTTAGCATCTGATTCAATGTTTTTATATGGCTTTCTGGTTATTAAGGGATTGGGAAGGCAGTAATAACTATGCTGAAATGCATATTTCTGTGGATAATTCAAACAGTGTAGTACACTTCTGTGTCATTTCTATAAACATAAGCCTGCACTGTTATTTGTTTGCCTTTTTTCCTCCACTATGAGCAGTTTCAAATTTCATAATCCTTTATGAATTCTAAGTAAGGCCCTGTATGTATTTAGCATGTACTTGAGGCTTTTTCGATGCCACCTCATTTTCCCCTTTATGATATTAGCAAGTATAATAAACCATTTTTTTAACTTATTATTTACAATCTGACTAGTGATATGCTTAATGTTATTAGACTTACTTCATGTACTCAGGTATCTAAGAAACATGCTCAGGCCTCTGCTACAATTTGCGCTCCTGAAAATATGGTTTGTATCTCTGGAGTTCTTTCATTTAAAATGAAGTTTGTGGTAGGTTATTTTATGTGTGAATGCATATGAAATGGCATCTCAGTATTGCCATGTTTAAACCAACATTTCTTACAAATATATTGACAATGTAACAGAAATGTCGTTGTGGAAAATTTTACGTGTTATAACAGGAGTTCAGTAAACTGTCTATAAACATTCAAAGTAACTGTAGGACTGCAGGGAGATGAAAATGTATTTCTTCAGGTAGGTATCAAGTGCTGTGAAGCAGCATTGTCCCATTTATTTCTGTTTTGTCACCTTGTGCTTTTTACATGTACATCTTTGTCCTCAAACCCACGTGTAATTGAAGTAAAGCAGATCCCATTTTGTGGATCTGAATAACCAAGTGCTTTCTGTTTTTCTCCACTGTAGAGATGAAGCTAGAGAAAGCCCCTGAATTCCTTCAATGTTAGTGCAGTGTCTGGGTGACTTGATCATCACAGACCAATTGCAGTTACTTCTGTTTCTAATTACCTTACTGAAAATGACCCTACAACTTTTATACTTTAATTTTTATGCTTACCTTTGCGTATGCACCTCAGTGGTTTTGACTGTGTCCAAAAATTCCATGTCATACACACTTGAGAAATGACCAGCTCTCTAGGAATGAGCAACTGACTTTCAGGGCCTTGGACAGAGTATTTCAAAATGTTTTCTGAAATTACATAAGGAAGGAATGTATAATCTTAGACACCAAAAGCACATATTAAAGAAAATCAGATATAAGCAGTTGCAAATAATTAAAAACAATTGTGTTGTCCACCTCAGTGGAACTATATACAAAATTTTGAGGACCCATGAAACTGTGATGCCTGGATGAGGGAAAAGTACTTTTAGTATGAATTGCATAATACCTGATTAATGGTGTTTGAACTTAGAAGCTGTTTAGTGGCTTTAAATAATGCGCTGTATTTGATTAATGTAATTTTACTCTAAGCAGCAAAATATTATGCCAGAAATGGTAGTAACAACACATAGCAGTTCTTTCAAGTGTCAGTGAATAGATATTATCAGGATTGGAGAAATAAAAGACTGTGTTGTTTTTTCCTGTATTTTTCTTCAAATGGCGAAACAGATCTCCAGGAAGCAGTTTCTTAATGATACCTAGGGGATTTTTCAGGGAGTTACGATGATTAGTTGGGTGCCTACTCATGGGAATCAGGATAAGGGAAAGAACTATATCATTAATACAGTTATGTTTTGTGCATGTGCAATGGCTGCTCCAAAAGTAATACCTTCTGTTTTATTATGTTAGCCCACAGCATCAGAGGTAGGTGTTGGTGATATGGTGATAGAGGTTGAACCTTCCTTACAGCATCTAACATTAGATGACAGCAGAAGGGCAGTTTGACAAACGGCATTTGACATGGTGGTGTGTATGGAGCAACGAATGTCACTGAAATCCTCCATGAAGAAAACACTACATCCAATTAACATTGATAGATGCTTGCTGAATGTTTGTGAAGCCCAAAGAGGGGACGTGAGGACAGTGAGGTGGGGTGTGGTACATTTTAGCAGTGGACGCAGTAGAAGTACATCCCCTCCACTGGTGCAGGTTTTTACAAACTTAGCATGTAGACTTTTGTTAATTGCCGGCAAAAATGCTTAGCTAATGGTGGTGTCTATGTTGCATCAAGAGAAGTGTGACCAGCAGGTCAAGGAAGGTGATTCTGCCTCTCTACTCTGCTTTTGTGAGACCCCATCTGGAGTATTGTGTTCACTTCTGGAGCACACAACACAAGAAGGACATGAAGTTGTACAAACACGTCCAGAAGAGGGCCAGAAAGATGATCAGAGGGCTGGAGTGCCTCCCCTAGGACAGGCTGAGAGAGTTGGGGCTCTTCAGGCTGGTGAAGAGAAGGTGCAGGGGAGACCTCACAGCAGCCTTCCAGTACTTGAAGGAGGCCTATGGGAAACCTGGGTAAGGACTTGTTATAAGGGTAGGTAGTGGCAGGGTGAGGGGAAATGGTTTTAAACTGGAAGTGGGTAGATTTAGAGTAGATATGAGGAGGAATTTATCTACTGTGAGGGTGACGAGTCAGTGAAATAGGTTGCTCAGTGAGGTGCTGGATGTCTCCTGCCTGGAAGCATTCAAGGCCAGGCTGGATGGGGCTGTGGGCAGCCTGGTCTATGGGAGGTGTCTCTGCCCGTAGCGGGGGGTTTGAAACTAGATGATCTCAACGGTTCCTTCCAACCTAAACCATTTTAATTTTCTATGAATAGAGGAATCTTATGGCTGAGAGCTTACTCTATCAAACAATGTTACTGTGCTCTTTGTATATCTTGCACTTTCCATAGAATTAAATGAAAGGTGTTACTTTCAGAGCAACCTACTTATCTTTTCTTTTTATATATTTAGGAGTTTTTTCTCCCTAGTTGTCTGATCTCCAGTTTGTGAAAATGGAATTGTAACATTTGACGACACTGGTGATGCTTTTGGATTCTTGCAGTGTTGCCTAATTTTTGCAAAAGGAATTGCAATAAACTTTATTCTTTCATTCCTTTACTTGCGAATTTCCTTTTCTTTTTGTTCCATCTTTTACTCCTATATATATGGTGTTTAGATACATTTCTGGGAAGAAATTTTTCCCCTCAGAGTGATGGTTCTTTCTCTGCCCTTTTACGTGACATGAAGAGTGATCCTCTAATATTAGGTTGTGGAACCCCAGCGTAAGGTTTGTGTCTGGTTTGACAGTCTACTCAAGCAGGCTTGTTTTGGTAATGTATAAAATGAACACTCTTCAGACTCGTTTAGACAATCTGATAAAAGATGATTGAACTGTTTCAGTTTCCAAGGCAATTGTGATGATCCACTCTGAAAGTGTGCGTCACAATGTGCATAATACTAATGGTGTATGGATGCCTGTTGTTGTTCTGGAAATGCATTGATTTGAAAGCTGTGGTTCCAGCTCAGCTGAGAAGCAGTAAAAGACACATCAGCTGAATTGCAGTATACGTAGCATAGCGTTTTAGTGATACCTAAGAGGTAGAGAAGATAGAATTTATATCAATTTCTTCAAAGCAAGTACTTCAAAATTGAGTAAAGAGTTTGTCGTGCAATATGCTTATATTGTTAATTGTCAGTTGTGTCATCAAAATCGCTTCCTGAACTGATAGGAATCAAATATATTTCTGCAAGGACCGAATAATGCTCCAAAAATTGCTTCACGTATGTGGGTACTGGAGATGCCTCTTGGGGTATCAGATGGGCCTGTCTTATGAGAGCTCAGGCCAGAAGGGTGGGCTGCATATGTGACAATCTCCTCCTTGTTCTGCTGTCTCATCCATTCCATTCATGAGCTGCTTTCTCTGCTTTTCCTCACCGTGCATGGCAGCCTGGTGGAGCATAGCCATCTCTCCTCCCTAGCACTTGTACTCCTCACAGTACCCTGCAGCACCCCATCCTTTGCTGGTGGGTGTGCAGTTTTTTCTCTTTGTAGGTGTAAGTCCCAGAATACATGAAATTTTAGTGCTATTTCCTTATTTTATCCTTGGAAAATAGTCTAAATGCTGTCACATGAGTGAGAGACAGGCAGACCATCTGCAGAGACTTGGAAGTCATAGTAGATGTATCTGAGAAGGTAGACCTCCTGAAGTAAGGCAGAGTTTATGACTTACCTAGGGGCCCTAGCGAACAGATGGGTTTTGCATGTTAATGTGCCTCTTGCCTCAGAAGGTTTTTATAGGTACCACTTGAAATATAGGGGATGAACTGCATTTTTCATACTAATAGATGTTGGTTTACTTTTTTAAACTTAGGTTTAGTGTACTACTAGTGTTCTTTTGAAAAAAGTAAACATTCCTTGGAAAATACTTTCTGCTAGATTTTAGAACCTTTGATTTTTATATTAGAAAGAAAATGGTTATTCCTATTCCTCATCTCTCTGCAGTACAGCACAAGGAAAACCAAACTCTAAACCATGGGTATTACAGCTCTATAGTTTCTGTGTACATCAGTGTATGTTACGTGCTTCTTGTACATAGTAGGAAAATGGGTTATTTAACTCGCACTTGTTTCTGGAATGGGAAACATTTCAGAAAATACGAAATAAAGAATAATTACTTGTCATGTCTATTCCATAAACCCAGCCACGTGACTTGTCTTCATGAGGCTGTGCAGTTTGGTAACCTTTTTCTGCTTACCTTAATGATCAAACAGTAACACACCGAATTTTATTATTTCTATTGTTTTGTCAGTGTCCTGCCACTGACAGTGGGAGAATGAATTTTGTACATTTACGAAATTGTTAGTGATTGTGCAAAGAATATAAAATGGTAAAGCAAGGAAATACGGCAGAAATTCTGTATCTGGTTGTAGAGTGTTGTCTTGTTTCTTCTCAGTTGTGTTAACCAGCTATTCATAAGAAAGACTGGCAGAAAAGAAGTCTAGGTAAGGATTTAATTCAGGATACGTTAACTGGAACCACATCCTGACAGATGCCCAAAGAGGAAGACTCCACTGTCTCTGTGGGTAGCCTGTGCAAGTGTTCAGAAAGTCTTTTAAGCATTACTTTATGTGACTGCACTTGGTATTTTTTTGAAGAGTTGAAGGGGTGGAATATTAAGTGCTTAATTGAATCAAAACATGGAGGGTCAAGAATACCACAGCATTTCCATGTTGGAATAATTATTGTCAGTTCAGAATAAGGCAGTTATTTCATTATATTGCTGTGTAGCTAATCTCAATTAATAAAAGAAAAGGAAATGAAGATAAGTAAAGATAATATAACTTTGCTGAAGGATGGTGTGTCTGAGCTCCAAATACATAGTACTTCTGAGTTTGTACTGGGAGAGGATGGAACTAAAGTTGACTTAAAATATTGAACTGTACAAACTGGACATAATGCAGTTATGGCCACTTGGAATACAACTTTCCCCCTTCTTCGATTCAGCTAGGAATGGACAACTTGATTGTATCAACGGCTACATTTTCTTAACTAGATCAGAAGTTAACGCAATAAAAATTTTGTCACTAAACCACAGTTAAATATAGAAAAAGGTTTAGTCTCAAGCAGCAGTAAAAGATCATTTGTTCCATCTGCATTCCTAAAAGTACAAATATTTCTAATTCTGCAGTGTTATTCTAGTTTTAGCCATATCGCTAATACAGATCTCTTGCAGAATAGGATCATCCATGTGTGTTTCAAACCTAACTTAAATTTTTTACTTCTAACTTAAATCAAATTTAGCACATTCTCATGTGTTCTTGTTCTTCCTTTTCTGTGAATGATCATGCTTTCCACTGGACGTTTCTGCCATAGTTTTAATAATGTGATTTTCTCATCCTTTGGCTCTAGAAACTTACTGAAATGAATTACATAAAGATTGGTAATTCTTAAGTAGTTGATTAGAGATCTTAATTGAAAAGATGCTGACTGTCACACTAGATACATAGATAAATGCAGGTGCTCTATGTACATTTGGTTCAAGAACGGAAAATGTTATACTGTAGTGCCTAGAAGATTCTGATTTATTTAAGTTACTGAGAAGTACAAGTCAGACAGAATCAACTCAAAGATAGCAATCAACACCTGATTTCTTTGGCTAATGGATGTACAGACTTGGAAAATACTTGTGTGCTGTACCAAATATCTGTAGCTTATAGTAAGGAGGCTCTTTGTTAAATTAGCTTTTAGTCTGTGAAACCAAAAATATGTGCAAGTGGCTTGAGCTAGGTTGTGTTGAACCATGCAGTAGAAATATGAAGGATTTGTTGAAGTTTGTTCTTGAGTATTTATTGCAAAATATTCTTGGCATATTAGTTTAAATTAGAGCATAATAAGTAGTTATGACTAGTGTATGGGATTTGTTGAATCACAGCCTGAACAACTGATTGATCACCTGAGGTGAACACTGAGTCAGCCACAGGAGCACAGGTGAAGGCAATGTACCTGTGTGCCTGGAAGGGGTTCAGTCTGGCTCCACCCCTCCCAGACCCCATTTAAGGGCTGACCACCACTGGGGAAGGCTCTCTTGTTGGAGGTAGCTCCTATGTGGAGTTCCAGGCGAGCCTCAGCCTTCAGTGACAGGTGAGCCCTTCCTATATTATTGGGTGTTTATACCATCTGGATAATCTGCCCAAAAATGTACTGTCCATCTTCATTATATTGTGTGGCTACTATTCATTCAGAGTATTCATCCTACATCACCCTACAGACTAGACATGGCATTTGTTTGAATTGTGAATTTTGTACCTTTTATTGAGTGGTTATGTATGTGTATTTAGGTGTCCTTAATCCTACCTGACTCCTTGAAAAAGAGACATTGTAGGCAATGCAGTCAGAAATGGTTGAGAGGTTCTAGGAGACTGAGCAGGTGGACCAGGTCTGGGTAAGTGGATGTCTGTTTTATCTGCAGATCCACATCTGAAGAGTTGCTTTTCTAAATTGTAGCTTTTGTTGCTTAAAAAACATTATTTCTACATATTATGGTGCTTTACATTATTTTATGTGACAGCTACTGAAGTCCTGGAGAAGTCCTTATTGATTCATCTACTATACTGCAGTGCTTATGAAAACAAAGGTAAACCCCATGGTTAAACTTGATGTCTAGTTTTGCCTAATGAGAATTTACAGTCCTTGTAAGATTTTACTGAAGGAATATTTTTTTCAAATTACGTAATTGAGAACTGTAGGTAAATGTGCATTTAACTCAGATGGGAGAATGGGTCAAGTGCCAGCTGTGACTGTTAGCTCCCTTTTCTAGTAGTCTGAAACTTTAAGAGCTTACAGAATTTATGGCTTTAAAACTGGGGCAAAAATATTTAAACTTGACTGTTTTGATTCAAGCTTGCACAGAATGAATTGGAAGTGCGTGTTAGTAGATAAGTGCTCCAGAAACAGAATTGTATTTCCTGGCATGTATAGGTATCTGTGGTTGCTAAGCTGTAACTAAAGCCATAACCAGTGATTGTGTGAGGTTTATCATCTCATTGGGAGTTTAAGGCAGGTTTGGGTCTTTACTTTATTGCAGCAGAAATGTCAGTTTGAGGTGTTCTGAGGTGGTAATGAAGGGGAGAAGGGACCAAGAGGATAATTTGCTTTTTAATGTAGAATTCTGCGGTATTTGTTTTAAAGTTAATCCCTAGTTCTTACAAATTAGATTTCAAGGCATAATTGCAGCTCAAATATAAAAATTAATCTGCATGTTATTTCTTGTGAACAATTAAAGCATCATAAAATGGATAACGAAGATGAGGGAAATATGTTTGTATGTGCAATGCTAAGACTGAAGTACTTAATTTGGTTAGTCAAATGAAAACTAGGTTAGTAGATGAAAACTAGGAGAAAAAACAGATTACAGATCAGAGATATATTTGTTTTACTTTCACAGTAATTTGGTAATATCTCTGAAGTACAACAAAGAACAGAATTTCTTGGTAATTTCTTACATTGGAAGATAGGGGGAGAAGAGGAGGATGTCAGGGGCAGCTAGGTAGATTTGCAGTTGTGATTGTATGGTATAGCTCAGAGTCTACTTTAGGTGAAAACATGCTCAGGTGTTCTTTTAAATATGATCAGTAAAAAGCAACAGCCCTGTGAAGGCATTGTTACCAGTTTTATTGAGGGGTATTCTAAACCATGTTTTCTGTTGAGTGTTCCTAAAAATCATCATTCTGCACAGCGACTTTCTTAGTCCACTTAGTTAGCAAGTGTTACAATAATGGAAGTCTTAAGATCTTGATTTATGTAGGAGTACTGCTACAGTAAACCAAATTCGATCAGCATGCTTCTTAAAATATGGAAAAAAGAAGTAGATGGAATGAATTACATGTCAATTGCATGAAAAATGTGCATACCTGCTGTCATGTCATGCTTGTATGGGGAGGGAAAGGGTGGCCATGCTATGTTCAGCATACTATTCGTGAGTTTTTGCATTTTAATTCCCTGGTGCAGATAAATGCAACTGAGGTGTTAAAAATTTAAATGAAAGTTTTAATTTCAAGAGCAATATTTGCTCTGTCTTGCAGAGTAAAAAGAGGTATTAAAAAAAAGATAGAAATAATTTTAAGAACCATTTTCTTACTGTTGCCTCCGGCTCCTTTGTTTAATTGTTTCTTTCTTCTTTCTTTCCTGAGGATAATGAAGCTATGGAGAAAGTATCACCCTTGTTCCTTTAGTTACATTTTCATTGCACTTCTGAGTAGCTCTGAGAGTATGAATTTTAGAAACTCTGTGTGTTTCCACTGAGAATTGAATATGTTGTGATTTACTTAAATGGATTTTTAGTGACTGCAGAGGTGGATGTCTGCAGGTAAGAAAGATGAAGTGACAGTGTTGCTGGTTTTGTAACTCCTTTTCCTCTTTGCTTTTTTCAGTCAGTCTAGTGGCCATGTCAGCCAGTGTTTGTGAGATAATAGACACCTACAGTATAGAGAAGGGAAGTTAGGAAATAGGTGGGAAGGAAGCAGAGGAAGTAGAAGTGAACAAATACTGCATTGACACATTAGGACACAGGAGGTGTTGGTGCACTTGGTTTGTTTGAGAAAGACATTTCTAAGTATATTAAGTCATAAACCAGTAATATTGTACTAAGCAACAGTTAATATAAGCTGAATGCTGTAAGATTTATCTGTATGTGTATGAAGCAGTTATGGTTTCTTCCTTATGTGGTCTAGATCAGCAGGCAGCTGGGTTCTGCTAGGAGCTTGCCTGACCAGGCTTTTTTCCATCAACAATAGCTACTGTGGAGTATTTCACTGAAGTTTGTGAGGGAAGGTTTTTTTCTTTTCACATGTCATACCTAGAAGTATTTAATGTGTTGCTCATGCCTGGTTCTTTTACAGCTCTTTTGGCTCATAGGAAGATTCTAATTTGTTTTGCTTTTGCTATTTTAATCTATTCTTTATGGTTACACAATGGAGTAGTATATAGCTTTTGTTGCAAATCAAAACTATTTACTGCTGCAAATCATCAAAAAAAAATATAAACATTGATGAAAAATGTAGCTGCATCTTTTGTGAGTATTTCCACCTATTAATAATCCAGACTTAGAGCTTCCATCCCAGCAGCATACAACATGAACTTGTGTGTACAGCTTTGTTAAATGTATAAAAAAAAAAAAGCTGGGCAAGAGACCATTGCTTCTTTCTGTGTTGAATTGCTTTGTTAAATTATATTAAGAAGTATTAGCAAGATGTAAATATTTATCTGCATTTGTTCCAGCTGTCGTTTTGGGCATTGCAGTAGTGCAGTGGGGTTAAATCATTTACAGACTTCTGTAGTTTTCACAAAGCTCCATGTTTTGACCTGTGTGAATTAAAACCTGACTAGAAGGAAGCATGAATATATTATACTTAGGAGATTGGTTTTTCAGAAGCAGATCAAAGTATGTCATGGGTTGCAAGTTAACCTGCATTTTTTTTTTGGCTCTGATATCAGCTGTTTCTTATGTTCAGCGAGTTCTCCAGATCCAAGGAAGATTCCTGGCATGAACAAGGCAAGGAGGAGGAGAAACACAGAAAAAAATTACTGTTTGAGCTAGGAGTTTTAAAAAAAAAAAAAAGAAGCAGAGGAAAGAGAAGAGTTAGTTTTGATGTAAACTTTCCTGTGTGTTAATTCTTCATGCTTATTACCTGCTGTCTTGGCAAAGCTACCTATCTACCTACCTATTTGTTTATACAGCAAGCTTATAGCGTGTTTACCTGAAAATATGGCAGTGTTCATTGAACTGTCATAGCGACCTCCTCCTCCAGATTTTATTATATCCTTAATATAATTTTAGTCTTGGCATTTGTTAAAATTACATATGAAGTTGACTAATTTAGTAATACTGAGTTAAGGACTCATCTCTTTTCACAGTAGTAGGAACAGAGGTGGCAAATAGCAGAGTTGAAGGCCTCAAAATGAATGTCCAGAGAATGATGAACAGAAGACATTCCTTTATTTTCAGAATCATTTCATTTAGTTCTGATTGTATCAATCTAATGTCTAATGCACATAGTATAAATCCAAAACAGGAGAAGTTGTCTTTTTTGCCAGATGTACAGATTGCGTGAAGATAAATTATTTTGCCCTACAATAGGATCTCCTAGTGGACTCAATTGGTGAGGCTGTACTTTAAGCCTTTATTTTGTAATCTTACTTTATTTTTGTAATCTTCTCAAAATTTACAGTCAATGATCTGTACAGAAAATTGTATTATAGCACTTGAAGATTTCAAGTTCTCTACCCTTCAACTGTTGCATTTAAAATTAAACAATACTTTTAAAGTCTAGAGTAAATACCGTGCTTGAGCAAAGGAAAATCATTGTTCTTAATGGATCCTCACAGAAATTTCTTCCGTTTCTTGAAGACCTCAATTTTTCTTAGTCATCTATAAACAAATACATTTAGATAAGTTGGTATTTGCTAGAAGCCTATTGCAAAAATGAATAACAAAGTTGAACCATTGTTCAAAAAGTAGTCACGTCCTCATTCTGTTGGAGTATTTGATATTCATTCTATCAAGGCTTGAATATTTGAAGATATTCTAATAGAATATATTAATATTCACCTGTTTAAAGCAATGTTTATTGCTTCCAACTCTGTACTGTCTGTATATTTGACTTATTTTTTCTCATGTGACAGTAGAAAAGAAAACATATTCAGTACTTTAATATTTCAAGTTATTGAAAGCTAGCTGGAATTTGTAATGATTGGCTGATGAACTTGAGGGAATCCATAATTTAGATGGAACTGAACACTCAGTTTCTGTTTATTATAATAGATTATACTTGAAAAAGCATCAATTAAATACATATAATACAATGGTTTTAGTCACTGTGGGGACAGTTAAAAGTTTTTCAGCATTGCAAACCGTTATGCGTTATACAAGAGAAATTAGGTTCATAGTTAAAGAGGCTATGAAAGGATTCCAAGTAGAAGATCAAATAATATGATATGTTTGAACCAAAAGCTTTTAAATGTCTCTCTACAGTATGACAGTGTCTTTTGTTTTTTGTTCTGTCTTCCTGCTTCTCTCACTCTTCTACTTTTTGACAGTAGGAATTTTGAGTTACGTAGCAGAAAGTGCTTTGCAAAGAGGATTAGCTAATGAAAAAGAAACATGGATGAATGATTTTATTTGTGGGGCCATTAACAAAAAAATGGAATCCAGTCTTATAAATTGTAGTTCGGGACATCTGTACTGTAGTTTCACACTTCCTTTGGCATAATTTTCTCTTTGCTCAACCTGGAGATAACGTATACACAAGCTGGTGGTGGAGGAAATACGGATAAATTATCAGTTTTGTGTTTCAGTGAAGCTTGAGGTTTTTTAAGGTAGGATTGCACAGTCATGCTATGAATGTCATGCTTACTGTTGCTAAATCACTGAATTGTGGTATCACCAAGGTTGGGAAAGACCTCCATGATCACCCAGTTCCACTGTCCACCTGTCACCAATATTTTCCTCTAAATCATGTTTCTCAGTACAACTTCCAAATGTTTCTTGGACACCAATCTGGTGTTTGTATTAACCTTATTATTTCTATTATCTTTCTGTTCCTTTACGTTATCACTGTACCTTAAATTGTGTATTTCTTTAAAGAAGGAGTGTCAGGGTGAATGCTTACAGCATCAAGTTTGCACTATAGCTAATATTTAAGTATTTAAAGCATCTCTTACCATTAATCTAAAACGGAGCTTTTATGGAAAATTTTTCTTGAAAAGCTTGATGATCAGTAATGTTGAGACCTGTACTGTAACTAGTACAATCTGCAAGAGTTGGGAGCCTAAATTTAGTCACTTGTAGTGAGAAGCACTAGAGCTAATTAGCACACTTAAATTCATGAGGGAATGTTAAATTTTAAAAAGATCATGTTTCTTGTTATTTTCTAAAAGGAACTGACTGGGATGTGTACTATCAACTGTTGTTTTAAATATATGTTGAACGATAGCGTGCTGTTTCTTTATGTCTGTTTTGAACTAGATATTGGAATGTGCTGACATTGAGTTACAAACCAGCAGTTAAATTAACTTTTCTAACGATGTCGTCAATTGTTCTGTTCGTGGTTTTGGAATGGGAATACCTAACTGTCTATGTCAAGTGCCATACAGTGTGTTCATTTTTAATACTGAACGAAGACTACAGTAGGTTGAGAAATGTGTGTTCTGGGGTGTTAAAGATATATGCAGAAGTCTTAACTGTTTTACATTAGATGTTGTATTTCAGTATGTCAATCATATGAGATTGACATGCAGCATTTTTCACACTTGTGTATGAGAAATAGGTGAGATTTCAAGTTTTTGTGAGAAGTACTCCTTTATCATTGTTTTAGTTAGTCCCCACTCTCTCTGTGTGCATTCAGTCATCAGTGAAGGACAAGTCTTGAGTTCTAGACTCATTACTGCTTGCTTAGGATCTTTCCTGCTCTTGTGTGTATACTCTCGTTGTTTTATATGGTACCACAAAAAAAAAAGAGGAAATGTTTAGTATTTTCCAGGCACAATCCTGTGAGCTGAAATGTTCTGGATTCTGCATTTGGGGGAAAGAAAATGGTTCTCTTCAACGTTATCTTATATTTTTCAGACCAACTGGAATCTGCTCTCAAGAGTGAACAATTAGGGATCTACTAGGGAGTTGAATGAGCTTGGTGACCTGTTCACAGCTTTTCAAATATTCTGTGTCCTTGACACCCTCCTCTGTGAAGATCTGGGGGCTCAGAGGGTTCTAAGTTGTATTACCAATGGGTTTGTGGTGTTCTGCTTAAAAGTCCTTTGTGAACCTTTCTCAAATTTTCAACAACCACCAAGATTATCTGTTTGAAATATTTCCTTGCTTGGACCTTATTTCCTTTCATCTAGGCTGGTAGTGTAACTGGTAGCCAGAGGGCAAAGCACATGCAGGCACTGCTCAGTCTGTCTGTGCAGATGGAATGGGCAGCTTTTGCGAATATGCCCTTTTCTAGTACTGACAGAAAATTAACGTTATTTTCCTTCTCTCATTGACATCCCCTTTGAAGATGACCTTAGTACTTAGCTTAAAAAAAAAAAAGACAAGAAATCTGACATTAACTAACATAACATGAGTACATTTATATTGCTTGCTTTTCTCGTCTGAATTGGAGCAAGTAACTTGAACTTAGCAATCATGAAGGATTTGTAAATGGGGTTGCTTGTACTCCAGTGATTTGGACAGTCAGTATATCATAAAATGACTGGTTTCTTTTAAATGAAATAAGAGAAGCTTGCATCTGTTAGGCTTGTAGGTGCCTTCGTCCTGATTTTCCACCTTTACCCACTTTCTTAAATGATTTTTGCAGAGTAGGCAGAGGACGAAGCAGGTTTTTCTGAAGATTTATTGTTGTGCACTGTCTTTGCTAGCACTGCCTGTGCATAAAGCATGCTTCTATGGAAAGTCTGGAACAATTTCTGTAGAAAAAAGATTAATATCTAGAGTGGGGAGAAGTGCATCAGATGAAATGGGTTATCTGTGGAATCCACACTGGATTCCTGTGCACTTTGCAAACAAATCAGCTTGTCCAAGACAATCCCTTGGCCTGTCCTCAAAGACGTCCTGTTTCTTAGTAGTGAATCTAGGGAGATAGTTCTCAAAGAATTAATATATGCAACTATGTCTGTAGGTGTCAGTGGTTCAATACAGTGGCATGACAGGAAACCTAAAATAGCTACTAGGCAGCCTTCATTGGAGCTTAGTAACAACAGGAACCTTAGTATTTTTGTGTTCACTCATTAGCATTACCGAAGAACATTTTATCTTGAAAAACATCTTGAATGAAATGCTGCTGGACTTGATGGAAGTATGTTTGCATAGTATGGTTGGCATGAGTAATTAGTTACTACTAACAAGTTACCTATGAAAGGTAGCAGATGAATTATTTTAAACCATTTTTTTATTGAAATAGTTCAGTGCTTTTCAGATGTATTTTTTGATCTGCATTCTTTTCTCTGATTTTATAGCTCTCTTTCTAAAGGTTTTTAGTGATATTGGAGGGATAAAGCTTCAGTGTAAGAATGCGTGCTTATCTCTGTTCAATCATGTTTTTGTTACAAGAGGGTTGTCTACAGCTGTTACATTTGGTAAGCCATCTATTCTTGAATCTGTATTTGCTTGCTTTAGGACAGTCTTTTCTAACAGGCATATGTATTTTCTGATCAGGACTCCTGCTTAAAGAATGCACTTCAGCGCTGTCTATTCTATGAATGCTGATGAGCAGAAAGCAAGTTTGCTGTCTTGCTTGTCTACTCTTCAGGTTTCTTGGGGTTGTGAATCCCATTGTATATTGATGACACAGGGATAAACTTGTTCACTCAAGCACACCTATGAAAAATTCATGTTTGTTCTAAGGATCTGTCACCTTGGATGCATACTGGTGGCTTTATGAGCATATCACATATTGGTTGAAGACTATATGTTTTTAAAATATAGGTCATAAAGGATTTATTCATCTGCCAAGACAAAAAATAATGGAGCACCTTGACGCAGTCAAGATTTTTAGTGGAAATTTGAGTGAAAATGATGTTTATCCTGCAGTTGCTGATTGTTTTGAGTAGTGATAAACTAAGCTAGCTAAGAACAGTAGCTTTTAACCGGGAGTTGCACAGCTCATTAACTAAAAAATATGGCAACTGTAATTTTTTCATTGAAGACTTATCAGTTTTTTCCCATTTCTTATGTTAATGAAAATACAGTGGAGTTAGCTATAGCAGTTTGATAGTTGACAGCTTTGTGGACTTCAATTTCCTGACATTCCAAAGTCTGCTTATTTAATTATAAAATGTCCAATCCTGTATTATGCCAAGTTCTTTTGCTCAGTAATTCGTATTGCCCAAGACTGTTTATCTAACTGCCAACATCTCATAGGAAATGTCTGTCCTTACACACATGCGATCTTGTAAAATTGGGGCATTTGTGGTACTTCTTCCATGCTTGGAACACACACATTTTCCTGCTTTGAGTTTAACAGAAAACGAGTTAACGTAAATGCAGTTTTATCTGAAGATAGCAAGTGTCATAATGAAGGTAATATGTTTCTAAAATTCAAATATCACGCTAAGAAGATCTACGCACTTGTTCAAATTTAACCAAATGACTAGTCCATTGAAATTTAAGCCTGTGCTTAAGCCTTTGTCTGTTTTATCCAATGTTCTTTTTTTATCCAGTGTTCTTTCATTCAGGAAAGCAAACTGAGATGATACGGGCCTGTGAAATGTAAAAACTTTTGTATAGCAGTATTTAAAATACTGTCAACAAAAAGCAAAATAGAAATTGAAGATAAAATGATTCTTAATGGAACAGAACTAGTCAGAATTGTTAATCTTTTCAGTGGAACGAGACAACAGACAAACCTGTAATTAAGAGGTGAAGGCTGTGTCCTTGCAAAGAAGGGACATGATTTTCATTCTGAATAATTTAAGCAATTTCTTTCTTTTGAGGCAAAGATTGTAGAGAGAGGGAATCTCTTGCACGATTTCAGCCATTAAAAAGAGATTTGGTGATCTCTTACCTTTTCTGTTCCTCATTATATGTACATATAAAATTCACTTTAGTTATTAATGATGCTTATAAATCCATTTGCTCTCCATAGTGATTTCAGTAGGAAAGTCTTTCACTGTAATGGAGTTTTAATTAAGCACTCCCATTTGGAAGAGTTCAGATCTTAAGTATCTGGTAACTAATGCTTAATATGGATCCTAACTTCTTCTGCAAAAGATCCTTAATCACCTTGAAAAAATAGGAATTACTCCTGGCATTTTAGTGGTAGCAAATTATTGCTCTGCATCTTGTAAAGTTTTGTCAGGCAAGTATCACCTGCAGAGTCCAAACCTTGATAGTTGCACTTGAAACTGAGCATTCCACAGCAATCTTCTAGCGGTGAGGGGGGCATTTTTGAGGTGTAGAAAATGCATGGTTAGAATTTAGCATGCTACACTGAATGCTAGTAAGAAGTGGGATTTTTCAAGAATGTATCCCTGTCAGAATCAGAACTGGTAAAAGGCAAGGCAGAATAACTAATGGACTTCACTGCTCTTCACTTTTTTACTTTGGAAATGTAATGAAAATGTCATTTTTCTATGACTATTATTAAAACAAATCTGAACTCACTGGTAATTTTAATATATAATCTGATAACAGGCAGATGAAAATATTTTCAAGAAAGAAAAAACTATTGAAACCAGACTCCTTATCTGTCTGCAAAACCTCTTTATCCTTATCTGCTAATCAACCTGACAAATTCTGGATTAAACGTTTTCTTTGGTTCTGCGTGAACTGATGAACCACAGTCATGCAAAGGTGCTGTTCCCATAGTGACTTTTGTGTTGGGACAAGAGCTACAGAAGTGTTAAGTCAAATCAGGACAAAATCTTAACATGCGAATATGATGCCATAAGTTGTAACTTAAAATCTGTACGTATTTGCTATCATAGATGGGAAACCTTTGCCTTTTCAAGGAAGGTACTGGTAAATTCTATGGTTTGTTTTTTTTTACAGTGATTGCTTTTGAAAGTAAACTGATAATTTAGGGATTCCTAAAAGTAAATCTGTTTCTAAATCAGTTCTTTAAATTTTATTCTATTAAATCTGATTACTCACTTGTCCTTTTAGATGCTTTAGATGAAGGTATCGTAAATACAATTTTTATATTCACTGCACTTCAAATTCACCTCCACCTTTTATAATTTTGAACTGTTAGCTGTGGATTTGTTCTTTGGGTAAAAGTAAGTTTTTTAATGGGAGATGAGTAGCTCAACTGAATGGAAAGTAACGATGCATAACCACACATGGACCACAAACCTTGTACGTGTAATTAAATGTAGTGGACTTAGTACAAAACATCTATAATTTCTTTTTAGTAAGGGGTAGGAATAGGGAACTTTAGCTTAGCAGCAGAAGAATAGTATTATAAAAGGTATTGTTAGATATTTAATATAGAGCTTCATATGTGCCGAGAATGAATTGTATTTATGACTTCAATTAATGCTGAGTTATTGGTTATGAGAAAATATGACTTTCTAAAATTAATAAAACAATGCAGAGGAAAAGAATGTTCAGGAAAGAAAATAGTCAAAGAAAGAATGCTTTTGTATTAACTCATTTTGAGATAAGTATTTAAAACAAAACTATACTGGATATTGCTAAGGTTTTCAGAACTTAATATCTTTAATATCTATTTTCTTTTGTGAAGAGACATTCTTGGAAACTCTCTGCGTATACAATTTATTAGTATGCTTTATGCACTGCTTTACTATTAACCAGGGTATGTGGTGTCATGTTAGTCTTTTCATCTGAAGTAATGATGCTTTTAATTCAAGTAATGCGGTTTTTCAGTTGTTTCACGGTGGATTTTTCAGAAAAAATCAGAGATTTTATACTGAATCTTCATAATTTCTAATCTGCCTATAGTAAGAACATAACATGGAGGGGTGTTTACTCAAGCTGAGCTCCAAAAAGTGTTAATGCCCTTAGCATTATGGATAATTCTTCTGCATTTCCTCGGAGTAAACTTTCCTTCGGAGGAAACTTGTGTCCTATTAGATGATAGAAGTAAAATGTATTTTAGCAGTATTAAATACTATTTAAACTAATAATGTTATTTGTGGTGGTGTATTTTTTAACAGTGGCCAAAACCCCACATTCTGCAGTTGAACACTTTTTCTTCATCTGTATCCTGTATTTTTTGACAGTGTACAGTCAAAACCAATCCCAACACTTGTGTTGATATGCTATCAATCATTTGATGTACTAGATTTCTTACTGTATTTCAATTTCTGAAATATATACCTCACCCTGAAGGTAATGCTTCCTATTTATTTCCGTTGAGACTACAAAGCTCGTGGTAACCCTTCTTAATAGAGGAAATTCTCAGCTACAGAATGCTATTTAACAATGTAGTTACTGCCATTAGCTATGCATTTTTGCCAGTACTTGACAAAAGCCTGCATCTTGTGCATATAAAGATCTGCACTGGTGGAGGTGACCCACAGATGCTGCTGCCACACTATGATAGACGTTCAGCAAGCATCGATGGATGGCAGCGGATGCAATTTTTTTCCCACATAGAGGGACCCAATAACACACTTTGGCTTAATCTACACTTCCATATCAGACAGCCCCTCTGCTGCCATCTGTTGCAAGGCAAAAAAATGTAATAGTATGTTGGTAGAAAGGTTCAACCTCTGCTGCCATGCAACCAGCATTTTCTGCTGATATTATGGGCCAACATAATAAAATAGGAGGCATTTATTTTGGTACCTAATCATTTGATACAAGAATTGTAGCTGTATTATTTTCTTTTCCATGTTTATTGTAGGGTCCAACCTATCACTGGTTGTTATGGGTAGGTTCACTGACAACAGTCTAATCAAATATCCAGTTTATGTCCAGTATGCTTGCAAGTAAACTATAGAAGTAGTAATAAAGTGATACTTCAACCAAGAAATAGGAATGTATAATTTAATTTATAGTCTTGAAATGTGTTTGGAGCAAAAAAAGAAGTATACTAGAATATTAATTATATGGATTGTTTGTGCTGTAGGGTATTGGTTTTATTTCATACTTTACTGACTTATACTTGTTTTAGTTTTTATAACCTTTTGTCATTTTCACTCTAGAAACTAATTTATTTTCTTTTAAAGCAGAGCTGAAACAATGTGATTGCGTTCTGGTATATTTTTTATCTTATTCCAGTGAACTTGTGCTGTTTGAAACCTAACGATATTGCTTTAAATCTTTATTTTCACACTGTTGAAGTCATTTTATTTTAAACATGTTAAAGAAGAGAGTCTTGTATGGGTCGTATCACAAAGCAAGAAAAAGAGTTGCTTTTAGATGTTCCTTTTGAAAGTTCTTAGTGTTTTTAGTATGCGCTAGTGTGCAGGTTCTGAGGACCAGAAAACAAATTTGCAAGCATGGCAAAATATAATATCCTTACTAGTTTTGCACAGGGTTTTTAGATATGTGGCACCTACAAGAAATATTATACTGGGAAAAGCTATTTTTGATGTTATTTAATGCCCTCTGTCCTGCTAATGGAAATATGTTTTTATGATGTACTGCCTTAAGCTTGATCTTTTTCTTGCATAAGGATCTGACAGTTGCTAAGTCCATCAGAAGAATTTTGAGGGTAGAGTTTTGTTGAAATTTAGTATTTCCTTTCCACTCATTACAATTAACTAGTGGTACAACTTAATTTTGTTCCAGAGGTAGCCAGACGTTGTCCCTTTCTGTAGAATTAATTTGTTTTTTCAAGCAGTGCAAACTATACTTAAGAAATTCAAAGCTGAAGTGATGTTCAATTACATATATCTGAAGTATTGTGTATATACTGTTCTAACATATGGGAGTTCCAGGGGACATGGTGTAGGAGGAGCAGCTGAGGCCCCTTGATTTGCTCAGCCAGATCAGTGGAGGCTGAGGGTAGATTTCATGGCAGCTACAACTCCTCATGAGTGGAGGGAGAGAGCTGAGCTCTGCTCCCTGGTGACAGCAGTCAGACCTGAGGGAATGGCATGGAGCTATGTCAGGGGAGGGTTAGGTTGGAGGTTAGTAAAAGGCTCTTTACCAGAGGAGAGAGTGGGCATGGAAGAGGCTCCCCAGGGCAGTTTTACAGCCCCAAACTGCCTAAGTTCATGGAGTGTTTGGGAAGTGTGTTCAGATACTGGGTTTGATTTTTGTGTGGTCCTTATGTTGAGCCAGAAGTTGGACTTTTGATAGCCCTTGTTGGATCCCTTCCAATTCAAGATATTCTGTGGTTGTGCAACTAACGTATAGTATAAAGATAGTATTTTTGACTTTGTTTATCTTGAATTTAGAGACTGTGTATGATGGGAATATACATCATATGAAGAATAGCTTCTGCCTTTTTAGGTGCCAACCATGCATGGCCTGCACTGATAAACTCCTTGGTATACATTCTGCTTTCGTTGAGATGTATACAGTCTCCTGAAATCTGCTGGAGATTCGTTTCAGTGGTTGAGAATCCAAATTGGCCTTTTTTTTCTCTCCTTATGAAAGTAATGTAAAATACAATCTCCTGTGCAATAATCATAATTTAATATAAAAACATAGACTCATGTGGGTATATTTGACCTTAGGGAATATCAACAAAGATTAACATCAGGTAAGATAAATAAACAACTTCTTTTTTCACTGTCAAATGTGCAGTTGGGCGAGAAGCTTCATTTTGTTACTGAAACGTTTTACTGCTTTTTAATTTCTATTTCTCTAATGTAGTGTGCTGACTTCTTCTGTTGCTTCAGTATTTCTGTAGTATCGCAAAGTTCTGTACGTGAAAAAATTGGGATATTACCAGGCAACTTACAGTTAGTAAAATGGACAGCAGTACATGTTTCCATTAACAGTTTGTAGTCCTTGCTATGGTCAAGCAAAAGTGTGTGAGAAGTCCTGAATTTTATCATGAAATGCATAGTGAGACCCCAATATTCGATTCTAGTGACATGACTGTTTTCAAGCAGTTGTCTTAGTGCAGATAAGCGACTGGATGTTTACACTAGGTAGTAGTACCTTATCGTTGATGAGCATTAGCTTATTTTCCTATTAGCTAGGTTTTGAAGCCTGCTATGGTGATGCTGGCATCAGTTCCTGCTTACAGACCACTTAGCCCAAATGTGCTGGAAATCAGTTTACGTATCCTGAAGTTTCCCGTTTGTCTCAGCTCTGCCTTGTCTGGAGAGGACACATCACTAATATTTAAGATTGTATGGCTGTTATTTACAATTGTGTATGCTACAAGTATGCACAGATAACATGTTTAGTAAGCTAATCCTTGAATCTGTGAATACATTTATATACATTAATTTGTGTTTAGTTCTCACTGATAAAGTCTGTTAGGAATAGGCAGTACGTTTTATTAATCTTTCTGCACTGACTTTGTTTTGCCTGTGACAGTAATTGGTGTAGGATACCACTGTTGTTACCTCAACCCATGGACCCTTTTCAATCGTATTTTCTTCCTTAGTTCTTCAGATGGGAAAGAGTGAGTGGGGTGTGACTCAGATGCCCATCAGTGTGAAACCATTGCACAGCTGTGCAGTTAAGCTTGCAAGAGGTTAAAAGTCTTGTGACTGCAGAATTTCTTGATGTTGAATTGTTACTTATTCTACACTAACACTTTACATTTGATCACTATCACAAATTTTAACTCAGTGTATAGATGCATATTATCAAAATATGCAGAGAATTTCAGTGTATCTTCTCTATTTCCGAGAATTTTATATGAAACCATAAGTTCTCTCTTCTCTGAACTGCAGTCTCAGTTCTTGACAGGAGTCAGATGGGGAGCTGCGTTCCTTACCAAGTGTTAGATGGGATTCCCAGAGAAACCTCCTAAACAAATGATACTGAGCAGCGACCATCTGCACGGGGTAGGGCAACTAAATGAGTAGCACATGCTGAAGGTGTGGAGGCAGTGGGCAAATGAATGAGAACAGTTGCGATAGCTGGATTGTTGTGGCACTGGAGATGCTTGAGGACAGCAGGGCAATATGTGGAAATGCAGCAAAAATGTTGACAGAGTTGTGAGACTTATCTTGGTTCTCTGCGCGTCCTGACTCTATTGACTGGATGTACTGTTCTTTCTCTGTGATTATTTCTCTAATAATTACTTCAAGTAACAGACCATTGTGTTGTGCAGATAGAGTAGCATTTAAAAAACTGCAGGTGCTTTTGAAGTCAACTGTTGATTCCACTCCCACCAAATAAAATGAAGTATTTTGTGTACTTTTTTACGGGGTGTGGTTTTTAAGGTTTTGTCTGAAGGCAATTAATGCTCTGTATCTGCTGTAATGTCACATTTTCCTGGTTTATTAATCTCACAGTAGGCTGGAATTTAAACACTTTCCTTATGGTACTCACCCTTGTGTTGCCAAGTAGCTTGTAATAGCAAGGGAAAAAGATACAAACTTTGTTTCTGGAAAAGTATCTTGGTGGCTCTGACATTTTGTTAGCACTTTCTTTAGTTCTTCAAGCTCCACAAAGAGAAGAGAAAAACGAAAAAAACCACAAGAGCTGGCAAAGGCCCGTAGTTCTGCAGTGCTTTTCATTATTACCACTATTCACTTGAACTGATGGAAATCCTTTTGTTTTTTACACACAGTGAATCAACAAATGGAGAGACAAATTTGAAATGAAAAACATCCTGCTTACTGTGTGTTTTTCCCAATACCTATGCACTATTGTTTTATACAGCACTGTAAATCAAGCAACACCGGTTTTGCATCCAAGTTGCTGGTTGGGGCTCCGATTTTCTTCCTAACCTCAAGTCACTTCATGGTTCTAGTGCTATATCAGCAATTGTTTTGCTTCTGTATAGAAAGTATTAGGTGAGATGCAGCAAAAACACAAACTTCAAAAACTCACAGTGTGGGCAAAGAGTTGGAGAAGTTTGTTTTTTTTTTTAATAGAGACTTGTTTTAAACTATCTTTTGAATACTGAGTGTGTAGATCCACTAACTTTCCGTTTCCTGCATGAGCTAATGAGCAGTGAGTAGACGAGTGAAGTGCCGACCCTTTTTGTACTGTATTTTCACATATATTGTCTGTGCTGCTCGTATCTGTTGTGATTTCACGTTCAGTTTTCTGTACTGCTGTGTTTTGATGGAGTTTGGACAGTGGCTTCGTCAGTTAAAAGTGTCTACAGCCATTGTGACAGGATGAATATGGTACTTGAATACTTCTTGAGAGGGCTTCCAGTCTACTCTAACTCTGCTTCTAAAGGCCTTTTCATGTGTACCATGATGAAGCAGGAATTAGTTTTGTCTGTTAAGCACTATTTAATGACAGTAAGAAATACTGCTTGACAAAGATTTGCACAAGATTTTAGAGCAGTGAATTTGTTTTCACTTGGAGAAAATCATGACAAAGTGTTCAGTGGTAGATGCATCCCAGGCTGACTACCCATATCTCAGCATTAAGGATAAGCTCCAGAACACAAAAAAGAAATTGGTTGCATTTTAAAATTTTTTTGTATAAACTAATATAACTGAAGTTCCTGCTACTTGTAGGTCTTCCACTCCATTTTGAAAGGTAACACTGATTTGTAATTCTGTATTTGAAATAAAAGGTATTTTTTGGTATTTTTTGCTATCATCTACATTACGTGATGTTGCGTATAGAAAATAATTAACCCAGTGTTTTGGTCTCAAATGCTGCATTCAAATAATTACAAAGAATTATTAGGTATTAACGTTAATGAGAAGTAAAAAGCTGAGATTCAGCTTCAGACTTACTGTGTGCTGTATAAAGTATATTTTCACCACACTTAAAGAGAAATTGTGTCTCTAATGACTTATTGGCTGTTTTGATTAGAATGATTAGAAAAGTTTTTAGGGTTTTCACAGAAATTTGCATCTCTAAAGATACGAGTAAGTTGTTTATTTTTATAATGATCCATTGCTCACATATTGCTCTATGTGAGGGCTGATGCTTTCTCACACATCTCCTATCGGAGAAATCGGTGCTATGAGAATCTCTAATCAAATGTATTTACAGATGCTCAAACACTGACAGAAAAAATCCTTAATTGCCTCTTGGCTTGTGGACAAGAGCTTAAAAAGAAGCAGAAAATTGAAGATTAAAAGAACATAATGACTTGTTTAAGAGTAAAGATATCATCTAGAAGTTTAAAACAGAAGTTTAGAAAATAAAAAGATAGAAAAAGAGAAGCTTGAAATCTCTTTGTATTTCCCCCAGTTGAAGTAAGAAAACATTAAAAGCGGCAGTAACATTCCATTGTTTTTCTTATTGCTCATAATAACAGACTTTGAATTCTTTAGTGAATATATCACCTAGTATTATTTTTTTAGGACTATCTAGGAAGGTAGAAGATATAACAAAAATTACAAATAAACAAGGTTTTCTTTTTTTTTTCCCCCATAGTGATTAAATGCAAGTGTAGTTAAGTAGGGATAAAGAAGAAGAAGATGGATGCTGGTAAGTTAGCAGGTGGTGTTTGTCATTGCCAATTGAAATCCTAAGGACTCAGGTTTATGGACTGCTTAGTTTTAAGTGTGGTGTAAAATCGTGATTCTGATGTTTTGTGGTCATTAAGAATTCCATCACTCTTCTGGGGAATACTGTTCCTGTTCTTGCCAAGTTTCATTTTAGTTAATTATGTTTTGACTACCTTATCTTTTCTGCAATTTTTCTCTTTCCTGTCCTGGTCAGAGTTGCTTAGATTCTGCTTGGCCAGGGTAGGTTCAGGTTGGATATCAGGAAAGATTGCTTCTCAGAAAGAGTGATGAGGCATTAGTGCAGGCTGCCCACTGAGGTGGCGGAGTCACCGTCCTTGAAGGTGTTTAAGAAACATGTAGATGGGGCATGGTGGGGGATTGATGGTTGCACTAGATAATTTTGGTCATCTTTTCCAATTTTTATGACTCTATAATTCTTACCTTCAAGATCCTTTTCATCCTAGGTTTGTCTGTGACTGTGCAATTCTGTGACAAGGTGTGATGTGTTTTTCTCTGTCTCAGTGTAGGCTGTGATCTGAGCTTCCCACGTGTTCTATTTGGTACATACCATGTACCATGCAGATCCTTCCTGCCTTTCCTAGTTAGTCTCAGCTAGGTCACAACAACAACAACAACAAAAAAAAAACACGTTCTTCCTTCCTTTGAGTAAAGCTTGTGCATAAAATCAGGCTTTAAATGGTGAGTTACCTCTGTTCTTGTTTTTGCACACTGTGCAAAAGGATACTATGAAAGGAATAAATTTATTGTGTACCTAACCTTAATATATCTGTCATGAGGTTTTTTTATCAATATTATTACCAGCTTAATGAAGTGCTACTTTTATAGTGCTATGCATTGCTCAATAAGATTTTAACAAAATGTCAGGTGAAGCATCCCTTATCTAACTATATTGTGCAGTGAAACACTTCAGCTTTTTTTTTTTTGTTATTGCATGGACCTTTCACCTCGTTCTTAAGCAAAAATAATTATAGACCTTCTGTAAGGAGTTACATGAAAAAAATCATTATTTCATTCAGTTGTTTAGAAGCTAGATTTTACATGTTGTCTGAGGTGCTGACATGTTCACTTTTGGTGAACTGCAGCAGCTGTTGAGCAGTTATCACTCCATGGCTAATGTTTTGAGACCAGCAGATTATTTATATTCCATTAACATTTAATTAGCCCACAGTACCTATGCCTTGCAGATGGATACAGTGAACATCAGGACTAGGTAGCTTTTTAAAATGCATTATTTAAAAAGTGTTTTGTTGTGTTTCTCCTTCCTTTCCTTATAATTTGACTTTGTGATAGCTTTTATTTTATTTTAATCAGCCTTTGGATAGGCTTGAAGAGGGAAGTAAGCCTCATTGGTATGTCTTTGAAATTCTAAGCGTGCAACAATTGGTTCTTTTATAACACATTGTTTCAAAAAGGTAAATTGTTCTGAGAACACGTGTAAAATGGTCTGAATGACAGGAAATGTAGCAACCGATCCAGCCATTTCAAATAGTTTGTTTCAAACTCCAGGTTACTCTTCAAGCACTTGAAGGTATATCTGATCATTGTATTTCTTGGCAGTGTTTTACTAAGGTCAGCAGTCCTCTTTATGACCTGAGTTTTCTTCTTCCTTCTGAGAGAGTTGTTTGGTTTCTTTTTTGATGCCTATCCCCCCCACCCTGCCCCGAGGAAAAAAAAGAAATAAATAAAAAAATTGCACACAAATGTTGTACACAGAATCTAGAACAGATCTTGAAATACTGGTCCTCAGCCTGCTGCAAGTAATTTGTTAACTTTTTTTATCAGGTTTGTGAAGTCAATAATGTTCAGTGGAAATTGTATGAATCCCTCTCATTCCCACAAATGCCAGAGGTGTCCATCTGAATGGTTTTACAAGGACAATGAAGAAAAAGAGCTGTTGTGACATTTTCTTTTTATGCCCCAGCTCAAGTTTATATTGATGCCATCAATAAAACTCAGTAAATTGTGCAGTCGAAAAGATTGCATCTTTAGATATATTCTTTGGTATCTGCTTTGTTAAATTGACTGTTGACTCCTTTATGATGAGAACCTGTCTTTAATAAGCAAATCAAAAACTATGGTCAAGTCACTGTGTATTTTTGTCATGGTTGTGGGATCAACAAGAATACTAACACTATCTGAAGAAGAAGATTATTTGAAAAAGAAGTTAGTTGGATAAGGACTCCATATCCTATATAGCTGAGAGAGGCTGGAAGGACAAAACACTGCTTTAGTGAGTAAAGGTTGGTAAGACATAAGTTAGTTGCCCTTTCTTAACTCTGCCTTTTGGGATCTGTCAGTCAGTTCATTTACCATTCTTTCATGACCTAAATGGTTCACCTGGGAAGTGAGTAGTGAAAATGTCCTCAAAAGCCCCAAGCCTGCCTACCTGTCTGCACTCTCTAATACATCACTTCATGGGTATAGGAAGAGGGAGTAAATTTGAAATGAAGGAAAGCGCTGTGAGAAAAGCTGGTTTATAAAGTTGGGCCGACTATAATGAATCACTGAGAATGGAGGTGTATGTTTAAACGTATGCCTTGTTGACTGTACCAGTTGTGCAAATGCACGTGTGATAACTAGGTGATAAATGTTTTTTCATTATTATATACAAAATGTAGTTTATTGAACATACGTTCTTGTGGATATGAGATTTGAAAAGAAAAGGGCGTCACTCTTGTTTGTCTGCTATGGCGTATATAAGCAGCCTGAAATTATTTGTCTTAATAAATATGAAGCTGGACATGTAAACAATGTGTTGGAAGGATGAATACCCTTATTCAGATAATTTCAAAGTAGGACTGTTTTATTTATTGAAAAACATCAAATAACGTTTGAGTGAAAATTTCAGTGTTCAACCTCCAGAAAGGGGAGAAAATATGGATGAATATATTTCAACTTATTGTTTGCTTATGTATGCATTTCTTAAACAGAACGAGTTGTATTTCTTTCTTTCTAAGACTCTTTGAGCTACTCTTTTACTTACTATAATTCCATTATGCCAACTGATGACTGCGTACCCCTAGGGTATTGCCACATAAAAATTCTGTTTTTGTGAAATTAATCTCTGTAAAATTGGATAGTAAACATAAGCAGCAAAGCTCTTGAAGAAAATCTGTTGACTTAGGCAATTACATATGCCATTTCAGTGTTGTCAAAGAATGATCACATCTCAAAGGTATTATTTAGTTTAGAAATATGACTTCCTGCCTATGACTGTCAACCATGTCGGGTTTTTTTGTGCATTTGTTCATGGTAACCACTTTTTGACATATCTCCTCTTTCTGTTGCAGTTAGCAATTAACAGTGACATTTGTTTCTCCAAGTTTGACTTGGAAAACTTTAAATTTAAAAGTAACATCATTTTGGGGGATTAAAAAAAATATTAGCTTTTATTCTAGCAATTACTGCTGTCTGAATAATGGTGTGTGGGAATGTGAGAGTCAAGCTAGACCAGTGAGCTACTACCACTGTGATGTTAGATGAGAATGCATGAATCCTTATGTGCCTCTGACAGAATCTGTTCCCAGGTTCTCAGAATAAATGGCATTATGCTAATCCATAAGGCATTAACAATTATGAGGAAAGAATAAGCTCTGAATCTTTAAGTCCAATAAAATTATGGTAGAAATGATTCATTGTTTGTTTCTACATTAAAAATCTGAAAGCAGTCTGATAATATATGCTATTTCCAAACTGAAGTTATTGTACTAAATTTGAGCGGGGAGAGTTTCATCAAATTATTTATACTTTGAGCTTTCTATGAGAATACCATATGTCACAACAAAAGGGTGTCATTGGGCATGAACTGAAAAATGGAAGTACAATGGTTTTGAAACAACTATACAAAATTATACAACTCTCTTAAGATCTAAAGCATACTTTTTAATCTATTTTTTTATCACCATATTAAATCTTCTTTCTGACAGCTCAAAGGAATTTACTGTGATTTAAGGAGTGAATCTTTATCAGTAGTTGACAGGCAGAAAAAATGATAAGACCATACAAACAGTTATTTATAATAGCATTTAGCTGTTAAGTGGCATTCACTCAGTATATGATTTATGTAATTTTTCAGGGCAGCAGATATGCTTTCTGCAGTCCATCAGGCACTTCATACAAACCTGCTTCTGAAGCATGAAAGTTTGCCTATTTGTTGCAGAGAGAACAAGGTGCAAATGCAAAACTGGTTACAGTTGCGTAGGAAATAGTGCAATTACAGGTTCTTGTCCTGTTTATAAATGATAATTCCTTTATAAAGTCAAGTTGATACTTAACCATTCTGACTTTTTTTTTCCCACTGTTTTTTTCTTATTTCTTCATCAACACAAACACACTTATTTTTCCAAAGTAGCACATGGTGTTCTGATGCCTTGTACAGAATTTAGTCTGTTAAAATAGATGGAAGCTTGGTAGGGCATTTTAATGTTTACCTGTTGCGATGGAGAGATGGAATTAACTTCTTTGATTTCCTTCTTTTTGGATTTCCTGCTGTCTCACTCCACTTGAGGAATTCCTTGTACTGCCATTAGATGCTTTTGTTTAGCCAGTGTTTTGGATGAAAAAAATGGATGTTCTGCCCCTGTAGCATTTCTGAGAAACTTTGTTAAAATCTCTTCGAAAAAACCTGAAACTGCTCTGTGTGATGTTTTGTTCCTCTGTGGCTGGGATGGCAATTGAAAAAGCCAGAATGCAGGGAGGGCTTTTTTTCCCTTTTGCTGGTGTTTCTGGTGTGTACAAAGACAGAAAGCACCGGCATAAGTCTTAAACAGAAAACGGTTTTCTGTCAGAATGTGTTGTAAAGCTATGAATAAGCAACTCAAGTTTCAAAAGTTTAAGTGAACAGTGTGTGATGTTTTTTCATTTTCTCTTCTCGTGTTTACTTCTTCTTAGTTGGCAGTTGACCATACAGAGCTATCTGTCAGTGATTCTTCAGATAGTGTGTAAAAGTGGTTCACTTTACAGGCATCCAGTCAAAACTGAGTGGAACATGAAAACCTTCAGCAGCCATTGGTGACTGTGTTGGAGTCTGACCTCTGGTAGTGTTAGCCTGGGATGACTGTGTGTGCATTCCCTTTGGGGATCTCTAACAGATTTTTTTTTTTGAAACCAAGAAAGCATACAATTCCAATTTCTGTAATGATCTGAATATCCACCAAAGATATGACATCAGGCTGCTTTAGTCAAGGAGCTGTCCTGACCAGGATTATATCCTTAGCAATTAATTGCTGAATGTTGAAGGCAAGTATTACTCATTCAATAGTCATTGTCTAAGATGACTCATTATGAATTAGCTTTCCTGTCAGCAAATGAATATTTTCGCATTTTTTCTTTTGCAAGTTTATACTCTCCATCAATGCCTGTCCATGAGCAATACCTTACACACTTCTGCCCCAAAGTGTGTACTGAGAAAGACAACCTTTGCCAAAAGAATGGTGTTTTTTTTTTATGCAGCTGGGGCCTTAGATCAATATTGTTGTCTTGCAGGAAAGCAATGGCATTCTAGAAAAGCAGCTGTTACTGTTGCATGAAGGATATAGGACAATACTGCATTTGTCCTTGGCTTCTGCAAGCAGATTTCTGCTGTATGTGGCCCCTCTTGCTGTAGGTTTCTTTTATTTGTTTGTTAAAGCTTTCTTCTGCTGTGCTGGTACAGTTGATGATTTTACAGTGCCTTTCACAACAAGCTTCAGTTAATCGTAAGTTGCTAGATTTATAGTCACATCTTTTAAATTCTCTTAGAAGAGAACTTTAATAGGAGTTTCAGTGCTTCAAGGAAGAAATGTTAACTAGCCTACTAGCTGAGTCTCCTCATTATATTACCATATGCTCAGCTACTCCGATGAAATGAATAATTTTCTTCTGTCGCTGGATTAGTTCTACGGAAGCCCTGTAAGCATCTAGTTAGGTAATTCTGCCTGAACTTTTTTTTTTAATACATCCATTTTAATACTGGTTTATTGTGGTTTGCTATGATGTTGCCATCATGCATAAAATGACGTATCTGTCAAGAATTTTGTTTGAATTCATTTTGAGCTCACTGTGTGTTAGGGTGTATATGTGTAACTAATGATACGTGGAGGTGTATATCTCTGTTGCACGATACACGTCAGTTGTTTGTATAATTAGGTAGAGGCACTGAATATAGACTATGAAACAGAAATACTCAAGTGGAAATCCTAATCTGACACAATAATTTAAAGAGAAAGGTCGTCATAGTCTCCTGTAAATCTTGAACAGACTGTTATCTTGCAAAGCCACAACAGCATAAAATTTACCTCCATGAAATAGAAGCTCTTTTCTAATATCTAGGGTTTTATCTGCTATAGAAAAGGCATTTTATAGATGAAAAAAAAAGAAAAAATTAATAAGAATGGATTTTTAAGGGAGGTTTCAAGACATCTAGTTGAGAAGGTTCTGAATGCATTGACATTGCCAGTGGAGAAGACAGTAGCATATATAAAAATAACTTGAGAAAAATGTAATAGCTCATCTTCGTCCCTGTCTCCACCCCTATATATTTCTTACTTCTTGATTAGATGACTCATCTGAGTGTCAAATGTTTGAGATTTTGAGACTTAGGTATTTTTCTTTCATGGCTCAGTCGTGCATTTTGGGTTTAGCAGTCATAACTCAGTTAAAAGAGCAGTTTAGACTGGTGGAGCAAACTTGGATCCTATCGGATCAAAATTTTAGAACTTTCTCGCATACTTCATATTTGATTCCTGTGTGGAGTTTGACTTCCATATTGTATAGAGCATTGTGCTTGAGGAAATGTCGCAGTCTTTGTCATCAGCTATGATTTAAATCTCTAGCTATACTTTTTTCCCCATAGTTTTAGTTTACATCTTCCTGTACATTATCTTGTTCAAGACCATTTGAAATAGAGATAGGGAAATGAAAGAAATGACAAACATCTTAGCATATTATTGCCAATTTATCAATGTTGTTTGGCATTGTGTGACTGCATGATGAAGACCAAACAGCACTGTTTTGTCACATGACTGAGAAATACTAAATTATTGAGTTTTACTTGACAGTTGTTAGTAGTGCAGAAAGCCTTTGAGTCATCAATTTCAAAACCTAAGGGTATTAAAAGAAGCATTGCTTTACCAACCAAAACAGTGAAATAAATTGTATACTCTGCTGGCTTATATGGCATGTTGATTAGCTTTCCTCTCTTTGTCTCTTCCCCCCCTCCCCCCCACACACTTCTTTCCCCTCTGTTTATTTTGTCAGTACTTTGCCATTCTCAAATAAGCTTAAGTCGTTATCTTGCTAGTAATAACAGGATTGTTTTTCAAGGTACTTATAGCCATAGTTTTTGGCCAAATTTTTAATGAACAAAAGTCATGATGGTAGTACCTAAAGTAATAAATTACAACAGTTACAGGTGCAAGACAGAATCTAGGTTTGTCTTCTTGTTATTTCAGCATGTCAAGCTAAGTAATGTTTCATGCGTCTGCTGGAGACTGACAAGGAACGTCCATTCTGGGCACAGGATTTATGTGGTGGATTTTACTTTTTCTGGTACTTTTTTTCTGTCTATTAATTTCGCTTACTCTGAACTCCTCTAGTTATTTACTGGTTTTGAGCGTTTTTCCCACTGAACTCACTTGGAAGGGAGTTCAGAAGCAAAGATTACCTAGTGTGCAAATAGAGCCATGATTCTCTTAACTTTCTTCTTTTTCTTTGACACTTTTGTGGATGCTCATGGAAGACTTTAAAGTATTTCCCTGGGAGCAGTTGCTTGTAATCTGTGATGTCTCTTTCCTTGATACCAGCTGAAACATTAGTAGGATTGTTACAAGATGTCTCAACAAAACCTGGTTATTTTAAAACATATTTTATATTGCCAAGTATTTAAGGTCTAAGGCATGTCAGATATTTCGTTCAGTTCAGCCTACCATTTTTTGTTGGTTTTTGCTGCTGTTCTGGTATTATGGATTCACTTGCATTTTTTTTTTTAATACTGTGGCTTGGTTGTATTGTCTCAGTTGCATGATAAATTGAACTAATTTCTGCAGAAGTCTGAGCATTTCATTCTTAAAGACTAGTATTTTATCATAGCCATGATACAAGCTACTCTGTAGATTAATAATTCATTTTTTTTCGCATATATAGTGTAGTATTACCTCATCATCTTTCCTAACTGATTTCTATCCAGGTTTGTAGTTGTTTTGTAGTTCTTTAAGCTTTAAATTAATAATTTAAAGTATTATTTGACACTGAAATGGTTGTGCCTTTATTTAGATAATTGGATAATTGGAGTGTTTGTATATGGTATATCTGCTCTTATTAACCAGTATGTTAAACAATACACTTAAGTTAATATCTAGTATTGGCAAACAGTACAGTATGTATGCTACTGAATGTTTATCCCATGTAGTTGATATATTTTTACTGACTTGAGCAGCAGCAATTATGAGACATATGGAAATGAAGAAGAGCAAAGGAGAAGTGACAGGGAAAGCAGATGGCAAAATGCTAACTGGCTTTGGATTTCTCTAACCCCGATTTTTATTTAAAATAATTGTAATTTAGGAAAAAACATAAAGGATATGAGGGAGTGAGGTGTAAATGGATATTCGGAACTATGTACATATCAAGAAAAGATAAAGGAAGGTTTTAGGTACTTCAGTGTGAGAACATTTCATTTAAAAAATTCCTGAGGTCAGTCATAGAACTATAGAATAATCTAGGTGTGAAGGGATCTCTGGAACTGTATAGTTCAACCCTTTGCTCAGACCAGGTCCAGTTGTAGTTTTGTCCATTTCATTTGGGCATGTTTCCTAGGACAGAGGCATTACAGCTTGCCTGAGACCCTGTTTAACCACTCTCATAAGGAATGATTTATTTCCATACATCTGATAAGCATTTATTATCTTTTGCATTTGCATCCTGCTGTTTCCCATCTTTCCTGCATTTGGCATTAGGTTTAGGTAGCAACAAGATGTTTTTTAAAGCTTAACAAACCTGATTATCTCAGCTTCTTCTGATGTCACCATCCAGTGACCTTGCTCCAGTAGATCTGCGGTGTCCTTAGAGCAACAAGCCCCCAATTGGGCGTAGTCCCCCTGTGCTGACCCACACTGGTAGACAGGAAGACAGCTTTTGCTTCTTCCCTCTGGCATGCACTCATTTTTGGTGCAGCATGTTCTAGCGATTTAGATGTTTAACTGCAATAAACAAAATATGAGATGACTGCAATTTGTAAAACAGCAGCTGTTTTGACAATACAGATTGTAATCTTATGGTTTTGTCTGTCTCTGCCATCCAATTTAGTCCCTGTGCATGAAAGAGGTTTTAAGACATTTCTTCTGCATTGAGCAGTTCACGTGGGTTAATTAAGGGTTCCTCTTTTGAGCCTGGTGTTCTTTTTAAGCAACTACTTCGCTCATTTTATGAAACCTTTGGGTGCCCAAGGGCAGTGGTTTCTCAGCATCTGTCACCGTGTTCAATGTCACAACCTTTAAGTATCTTTTGGATCTCATCATAACTGACTGGATCACTCTGCATAATTTATTTGACATGTTTAGCATGTTTTTCTTGCTTAATGTTTGTGAAGGTTATAAATTTTGAATAACTTGAAAGAATGGCCTTGCCAATTATTTTTTAAATCATCTAAGTTATAGGAAATTCATACTCTAGATTAAACGTTTGTGCTGTTTCCCCAGTTGTTCTTATTCTTTGCCTCACTATTGTGCGTGATTTTATGCACTCTTACTGCACTGATGTATCTTCCCAGCTTGTAGGCTGAAGACCACAAGCTGACGTGGTGTATTTTCAAGAGTAAATGGTTCCTTCTCTCTAGTAAGGCTGGTTAGTCCTCACCAAAATATGCTTCTAATTCATCTTCTTGTTTAAATATACGGTCTGTACATTTCATTCTTTGTTCTTTACAGTTATGTTGCTGTGCAAATGAGTATCTACAGCTATCAAAGGAAAATGAATATATTCAAAACACAGTTACTGCTTGTGGAACCTAAGTCAGAGTTAACAAGTGAACTAACAACCTGATGTGACAGGAGTTACTGTGCTTTTTAGATACTGACAAATTATATTGAATCACCACTTATGTGAATAAACTTCAACCACTTTAGATGAACTTTGTCTTTTTTTCTTCTGATTCTTTTTACAGTTAAGGTGTCTCGTGTGCGTGTACAAATGTGCATATATATAATCTTAAATCATGATTATAAAGTGATACAACTGAGAATCTATAGGTTGCTATTTAAACCCTTATAAGCTGGGATTACTGAAGTGTTTACTATTGACTATTAAAATATTGGCTTTCATATTATTTTTTTCTTGGGGAATTTTTGGTTTAATTAATTTCAGTTTTGAATATGAGCAAGGGGCAGAAACAGAGCCAAACTAGGAGCCATTTATTTTTATTTTTTATTTTTATTTTTATTTTATCCTTAATGAGTTGGGAAGTACAAGGGGATGTTCAAGATCCTTATGGGATGGAGGACGTAGGGGAAAGCAAGCATTTCCTTTTGTTAAAAGGAGGAGATGGAGAAGAGGGTTGTGTTTAGGTACAGTTTGTTAGGGGAAAAAAAAAGATTGAAAAGACGTTTTTACAGTTAGTGTTTCCTGTGTTCTCTAAAACTCATTCCTAACAGGTAAATGCAGCTCTGAGAAAGTGTACTCTTTGAGCAGTAGATACTAGGATGTGTAACACTGATCGATGTGTCCGTGTTTGGAAAGCACTAACCAACCTGGGATTCTCAAAACGGAGCAATGTGTGTACAAGAGAGATGTAGTGGTGGGTGGTGAGATTGGCATGCAAAAGGAAGGGGGCTGTGTTTTAAAGGAAGTCCTTTCTTGTGAAGGATCCTTTCTGCCCATGTCTTGTCTCTGTGTGAAAGTGTCAAATGACTTTACATCATCGCTCTTCTCCTGTATGTGCCATGGAAACCAAGACTAAGCACAGAAGTGCTCCAGAACTAAGAGCAAATCACCTCTATCTGTTATTTACACATCTCATAAGCATTTTGGAAGAAAGTTGAGTGGATACCAATCTGGATATAGTCAGTATGTCAGCATGCATTTACTCCCTTTTTATGATTTTCATATTTAGTGGGAGGCAAAATGTATCACTGTGGATAGTCTGAAAAAAAAAAAAAAGTATCTTAATTGAACACTTCTTAAAATTTGCTCTGGTCAAAATTTTAAGCTGGCTGACAGGCAAAGGAGCTTATTTTGGAGAATGATCTTCCTTCAGATGTTCAGAATGCTTTGCTCTATGTAAAAGCAGTGTGTGTTCTGTGCTGTTGCTTTTTGAAAAAAATAGGATTGCTTGTAGTGTAGTATTAGTGGAAGTAAAAATTTTTAGATCTCTTCCTCTTTCATATTAGTTTGGTGTCAGACATACATTACATGCAAGTATTGTGTATGAAACTGTTGCTTTTTATTACTAGCTTAACTTTCTGTTCTGTAGCATTTTCTGGCCAAGGAGAACTGCCTGCTTGCAAAATAAATTCCAGACAGTTGGAGCATAAAATTTCTTATAAAATGTTGATGTAAAAATATTTGTTCCTTAAAATATTTTTAAAATCAATTCCAAAAATAATGAATATATAAGAAATAGTAAATTAGTTTACTTCAAGTACCTAAGCTGTTTTATGCCAGCTTTGATTTCTCTGCATGCAACAAAGTATAACAATGGCAACACATTGGTTCCAAATCAATTCTTAAGTAAGCAATCTTAGAGTTTTTTGTTAAAATGTCTAGTTAGCTGTTTGTGCATCACAGGTAATGGGAGTTTGCAAAAGCACCAGGGCTTCTAAATTGTGATTAAATTCAAGTTACTATCCCACTTGTGGACTTCAGGAAAGAAAAGAATGACCTCTCTGTCTTCAAAGTTTTAAGGTTTGGTTTATCCAGTTGGTTTTACTGAAACTTCATGGAATTTGGCCTGGGTAGGTGGACTGGAGAGTTGGGCAGAGAGGAACCAGATGAGGTACAACAGGAGCAAGTGTATAGTTTTGCACCTGGAGAGGAGTAACTGCATGCATTAGTACGGGTTAGGGGCTGACCTGCTGCAGACAAGCTCTGCAGGAAAGGACCCGAGTGCCCTAGTTGATGACAGGTTGGTCATGAGCCAGCAGCGTGCCCTTGTGGCCAAGAATGACAATGGCATCCAGGGGTGCATTAAAAAGAGCGTGGCCAGCTGGTTGAGGAAGGTGATCCTCCCCTGCTACTCTGCCGGTGAGACCACATGTAGATTATCATGTCCAGCTCTGCATTTCCTAGTTCAAAATGACAAGGATCTCCTAGAAGAGGTTCAGCACAGGGCGATGAAGAAGATTAAGGATTTGGAGCGTCTCCTGTATGAGGAAAGGCCCCATAACCTGAATCTGTTCTGCCTGAGGAAAAGAAGTTTGAGGGGGGGAATCTGAGAGATCTTTATGAATATCTAAAGGGATGCAGGAAGCAAATGGATTAGACCAGGGTTGTCCTGGTGGTATATAGCAATAGGACAAGCAGTAATAGCCTAAAACTTGAACATAGGAAGTTCTGTAATAACATGTGGAAGAACTTTACAGTGCTTTGTCAACCTTACTGTAACAGGTTGCCTGGAGATGTTGTGCGGTCTCCATCTATGGAGATACTCAAGAGCCATCTGGATGACTACATGTGCAAATTATTGTAGAGTACCTTCAGGGTGTTGGACTTGATCTCTTCCAGCCTCTGTGATTCTGTGAATTTAAAATCATAGAAAAGGCAGTTTTATTTTTTTTTAAATAGCATTTAAGAAATAGTGCCTTTTCTCAGTAGAAACAGGGAGTTAGGATACTTCTTGATTTTTGACCTGTGACTAGTTCTTTTTAGGCACTGAATTGTTTTGAAGGTTGTCCCAAGCCATAGAAGACTTAATCAGCTAGTTTTTCAATCCCTTGTCAAATTTTCCTTTTGAACAGCATGTGTTTACAGGTGTCTGTCACTACACTCCACATCCCTTGAAATGCTTTTGTCTTATTTTAACAGATATAAGCCTGTAGAGTGGCAGGCAGAACATATTCAGTAAAGCTCTTTGGTTTATGAAATAATTCTCCCTCAGGGCATTTTATGGGGATGTAAGTCCAGCAGACTGTGGGCACAGACGTTTGTGGACCATTTTGCTGAATGATATGAAAGATTTCTACCTTTTCCCTCCATTTCCTCTACAATCCCAACTTTTTCCCCATTTTTTCCTCATTCTCACATCTACGTTGTTGTTGTATTTTAGAATTGAAAAAGTGAAGAGTGTAAGTTACTGCAAGTAGGATAGGCAATATGTCTGTTTTTTCCTCTTTTTTTATTGTTTTTTTCTTTTTTTTTTTTAAATTTATATTGACCCAGTTGAAGACAGACTATCAGTTCATAATTTTCTCTGTAATATTCTGTAGCTAAGATGAAAACAAGAGCATTCACATGACAACAAGAAACTGAGAAGTCTGTTTATGGCAGTCAAGTTTATAGACATTGTACTTCCTTTCAACGTTTTGTTCTTCCATCTTAACCCCCCCCCCCCCCTCCATTGCTGTTAATGATTGCATCAATGATAATGATAGGAAAGGTTTTGAGTTAGGCTTCGTGCACAATAATGAAGTTGTTTTGATGCAAATAGGACTCAATTGTTTTACTTTCTCATTTGTGTCAGTCCTTAGTAACCTGATAAATCAAATTGAAGCTGGAAAGTAGTGTATGAAGCAAGATAAAGAAGTAAGCTTCCTCATTGCATAAGTAGCCTTGAGGGATTAATAATTAAAAGTGTAGGGTGACTTTCTTAGAGGAACATTTCTTTGTAACTTAAATAGAATCTAAAATACTTCAGAATTTCCAACTGTGCTGAGATTCTTTGAACAAAGCACAGTTAGTTGGACAGACTCGGTATCACTGAATGGTTGAGATTGGAAGAGAACTCCTTAGGTCGTCTATTTCAGCCTCCATATAGCCCAGAACCGCATCCAGGCACCTTTTTAAGATCTCCAAGGAGGACACTCCACAACCCTTCTGGGCAACCCATGTTAGTGATCCAGCACCAGCATCGTGTTCAGGTGGAACTTCCTGTATTCCAGTTTATGCCCGTTACCTCTTCCTGGAAGCGGGTACCACTGAAAAGAGCCTAGCTCCATTTTTTACTGCATCCTACTTTCTGATATTAGTAGACATAGATGAAATTACTGATCACTCCTCACTTAGTTCCTCACCTGTTTTTTCTCTGAAGCCACTTGGTACCATAAGTGCTATAAGCCATAAGAGCTTGAGGCTGGTATGTGCAGTTGTGTGGGTTAGTGGCACATTCATTTACTCCTCTCTGTTTACTGGAGAAATTAGTGCATCCTCAGTTTTGGTTGTTCAGACAGGAATGAGTTACTAAATCATAGGTCCAGCAAATTGGTTGCTTTGGCCACAGGAGAAGGTGCAGCGTTGTGAGTCAGGGAGCACAGGTAAATAGCATAGTCAGAGCCCTTGCAAGTGGGATTATCATTCCTAAAAAAATATTTTTATCAAGTATCTAAAAAGGCTGGAAAAGTCCCTGTAGGCATGAGAGAAACTTCTGAACTGCTAACACAGTTCTAAACACACTTCTAAGTGTTTCTCTTCTAGCACGTCAGTTTCACATCACTTTAAATCTAAGCTTTCTTTTAATTGTATTTGTTTCTGTGTAGTGTTTTGTTTCTGCCCAGATGACTATAATGGGCTATGGTATTTAATTCTACAGTTCTAGAGAATACAGACTTTGTCTTTCGTATATACCGGTCACCGGTGTAAGTTAATGCTGAATTCCTCACCAGGGCTTATCTATTTCAAACTTCAGGGAGAAAATAGGTGTGGAAAATCCAGTTGTCAATGGAAATAAACACTTTAAGATCTTAATGGGTGGCATTTCTTTAATAGGTTGGGAAAGAGAACCAAGATTGACATAGTAAATAGGTTTTGTCACCTTTTATCATTAAACGTGTATTGTTAGAGTTTGTCAGCACCTTTGCACTACTAAATGAGTTTGTTTATTGCATGGAGGGAAATGTTTGTGCCTTAACAGCAGTGTTCAAATTAATGCTTTTTCCCCTTTAAGATTGTTCATGCAGATAAAGGAATTTCTTTGAAGTTGGTGTCACACTGAGCGCAGGCTGGACCAACGCTTAGATTTGTTTTCCAGTAGAAGGTGTTACAATTTCTAGAAGGAGAGGAATCAGTTTTTCTGAAGTCTTTGGCTCAACTAAATAGGCTTAGGATTTTACTTTCCCTCTGACAAAAATAACACAATTCATTGCTTTTTTAACGCTTATCACTTTTTAAAGCAGAAACAAATGGGTAAAATGCTGTGCTAAAAACAGATGTAAAGAGACTTACATGATATTAAGAAGGAATGTTGTAGATTTAGAGCACTGAACTGTCAGGTTGTTTAGTTCCTTTAATAGATCTGCTTGGCATCAAAAATAATATGTTAGCTTTTTTTTTTGCTTCATTGCAAATACTTAAATTGAGAACTCATAAGTGAAGATTTCTTGCAAATAATTTTATAGCTTCCCTCATATGGACTGATGTGCCCATACGTACTGTGCGCAGTGACATAAATTTTATTTATGCTGGAAGAATGTTGGCTTGAATACTTCTAGGTCTCACCATTTTCCACAGCATTCCGCTTTCTTCACAGTCAACTTAGAACATTTGAATAAACAGTTAAGAAAGCTTGGGTATAACACAATTGCATGATTATTCTTTGGTTATTTGGCAATTTAAAACTATATTCTTTCTATTTGGAATTAGATTTTTTATTGGCAAATCAGTAACTGAGAGTAAGCTGGACATGTTAAAAATATTTTCTTCTGATTCAAACTTATTTCAACTTAAAAATAAATATGCAACTTTGTAAAATGCAATTTTATAAACAATTGTTTCCAACTTCAATACATTTATTTATGGATTTATTTTAATAAGAATGAGCTATTTCTGGTTGTGTTTTTCTTCTTGGAAAGAAGAAATCCAGTGAAATTAACTTAGGGCTCTGTGGTTATTTTTTATTTTCTTTAATCTATTTTGGACCCAGGTGAAGTTGCTTGTGTTGTGACATTCTAGGATTAATTCTGTGATGTATTTCTAGATAATTCAAAGTTGATGAGCTCTTCTATTTTCTACTGTCTGAGAGACTTTCTTTTGTCCTGTTGTAGCTGGAGGTACTTTATCCCAGATAGCATTTAGTAAGCCTGTCAGCTTGCTGATGAGTTGCCCCTTACATGTGTCTTTGAGTAAATGAATATTGCCCTTCCCTCTTTTGACTGCCATTCTTGAGAGAAGCAGGCATTCAGGTAATACTTAGAAGATCTAAGCTGTAGTTATAGGAGATTGTGAGTCTTCAGAGATGGACTCTGTAAAGATGATAAGCTCCAAACAATTGTTTTGGACTGTAAGGTGCTGCTGGACTAAGGGAAAATCGCAGTAAGATGATTTCCCAGATTACATTGGAATTCAGGCCCTGATAAGGTTCTCCTTACCTTATTCATTGTCAGAGAATTTTTGACTATCATTTTTTACTTCAAACTTCTGAAGACTTATATTTTCAGATTTAATTTTGTCCTGTTTGTATATGTTGAGTGCTTGATGTTAGCAAAGTAACTCAAAACCTTTAATTCGTGGAAGTTTCAGAACAAAATGAAAATTTTATACTTGTTTTTATTTACATGGAAAAACTGTTAATGTGGAACTAAATGAAAACTGAGTTTACTTCATACCATGTCAATTTCTAAATGTCACTCTCTCCCTGTATTTCTTCTACCTTTACCTGTGTTCCTGACCGAGCTTATGAGGAATTACATCTCTTTGTTGTTGCAGTTAAATAATCTCCGTGAGATGTCGACTAACTTTCATGGCTTGCCTTTCTGTTGCAGTTTCATAAGTCCTCAGTTTGAACGTATTTACTCTGTCAGAATGCTTTATGTTTCTGCAACTCAGTGGTACTTTGACAGTGCTAGATTGAGACCTGCTTTGCTTTGTAGGAGGTACAAATATATTTTGTTTTGTGATCAGGTGACATCTCCAGTAGTTGCCTGATCTGATAGTAACTCCTTGACTAAACAAAGCAAAAAATCCCTTTTCGTTTCTCCACTGCTTTAATACCTTATTTTATGCAGGTTGCTCAGAAGTAATGCCTCCTATTTATTTTGCTGGAAACTATGGCAGATAACAAAGAGTGCAATAACACTATTTGTTAGAGCAGGTTCTTAGCTCCATAAGTGTTCTTCAACATTCAGCACCATTAGCAGTACATCAGTGCTGAACAGGAGCCTGCATTTTGCACTTGTGAAGATCAGTGGAGGTGACTTGCTATTGCCACTGATGGAATGTGCCACCCACTGCCTCACTCTGCTCACATCCACTCTTTTGTCTCCATAAACATTCAGCAAGTGTTGATGAATGTCAGTGGGTACAACTTGTTCCACATGGAGGAATTCAATGACACATCTTTGTTTCATCTGAACTTCCATGTCAGATACCCTTTGTCAAACTGGCCCCTCTGCTACCATCTGTCACACAGCAATAAAATGTAATGGGATGTTGGTGGGAAGATTCCACCTCTACTGCTGTACCACTGGTATCTACCACTGATGTCATGGGCCAACATAATAAAATAAGAGATATTACTTTAGAAGCAGCCCTCATATAATAACTTAAAGCAGTAACTGTTACACAAGCATCTAAATTTAATTACTATGTGAGGCTTATTAATAGCTCTGGACTGAGAATGGACTCAGTGGTAATCAATTGCTTTGGGATAATATTAAATTTGTGGCTGACTCTAAGTCATATCATGTGGTGTGTTGACTACTGGAGCAAGTGAAGAGGTGTTGAATATAGTATCCTTTACAGCAATGTAAATGTGAAGCTTCTTTTTATGATTTCTGCATGCTGTGACAACATATCTGAAAGCCCTAGCCAGGAGACAATTTTCTTTTCAGGGTTTGAAATTCTTTCTTCTCTATTTTACTTCTATTATTAGTTGACACTTTTAGAATCTTACTGCTAGCTTCTCCTTCCAGCCATTATGATGAATTGATCTTGTTTTCTTAGGCTGGTTTGTAAGCTCTTTCAGGGATTATGTGTAGCTGTTCAGAGATTTCATCTGAACGTGAAGTTGATTTGTTTATTAAATATTAACTTTAATTTTTTTGTTGGCAAAGGAAACATCTTGAATTTTTTAATTTGTACTTATTAGTTGAAAGGTCAGAGATTTAAAAAAGAAAAAGGCTTAATGAGTTTTGTGTGTGTAAGGATGTAATTTTTCCCCATATTTTGTGTAGCTATTGGCTTAGGTATACTAAATCTTACTTGCTCATTGTAGAACTTTGCTTTTATTTTTCTTGTATGTATATGTAAAAATTGTCGCAAAATCTGTCAGGTTTGGCTAAGATTGTACTTACAATTGCATTCTATACTACTGAATGAAGAAAGAATGCGTTACTCCAAGTATGAAATGGAAAAAGTGGCATGTATTAAACATAACTAATAGTCATTACTTCCATATGTGACTTTCTTCTGTATAGTGTCTTCTACTTTGAATATTTGACATGCACAAATATTTTAATGGTCTGGGTTAAAATAAATGTTTATTGATTTTCATACTTAACTCACAAGTTCTCTGTTTAAGAAATGGTGATTCAACAACACTACAACTTTTATAAGAGCAAGTCTGAGAGCCTCCTACCCCCAAACAGCATCTTATCTGCACCCCTGCGCTATGTCTTGCCCTGTGTATTCTTCTAAACCCCTTTATGTAGTTGTCTGTGCTGTGGATTATTTTAAAGCAAGAGGAAAGCAAAGGTTTCTTTTTAGATTATTTGTAAAGGAGCTGGATAGTTTCATGTGCAAGTTATGCAGTTTAAGGTATGTCTGTATCTGTGTGTGTAGCGTCTACCTTATTTTTGTTTTGCTATTTGTTTCTAATAAGTGGATTTCATAACACTTGGATAAGATATTGACATGGAAGAATTCATAGCTTTGCTCTGTGACTGCAGCTGTCAAAGCACTTTGAAACCATACCTTAAATTCTGTTGTCTAGCATAGGAGAGAACATAGCCTACTCAGTGATTTTTTTTTCCTCCTTCAGTACTCTATCCCTTAGAAACCAGCCTAAGTTGTGCTTAGTTTTGTCCAAAAGTAAGTAAAATGTGCTTTAAAGTCATTGCTAATAATCATGAGGTGCTGCTGTGTTCATCTTAAATTCTCAAGTTTTCTAATGAACATTCAAAGCTTAGTTTTTGAGAGTCTGTTTACCTAATTAAGATTAATGGCTTGGTTCTATTCACAAGGAGTGCAATAAGTACATTGTCTGCTTTTGCCATTGGCCCTAGCATAATTTCATGCCTACCAGACATCTTGGTTGAATGTGTACGATGTAACAAGTTTGAGTGTTCGTGATCTGTAATTCATGGGAAAATGACTCACTAATCAGTACATCAGATGAGAAGGTTTTGAAGTATAGCATGGTGTTCAAGCACAAAAAAAGGGGAGACAATCATAGCAGGTTGAAAAGATACTGGAAATACAGGACAGAAATGGAAGAAAGTGGCAAGAAGTGTACAGAGGTAATTGATACGTTCCCTAGAGGTGTTTTGCTGGCACATGAAGATTAAATTTCATGAAATGAAGTGTGAAAGGTACGCTCTGTTGGATGCCAGTAGAAAGCACAAATCTCATTGGGTATCTCTTCCTTGAGGAGATCAACTCAAAAGCTGGATTAAATCTGCCGTGGAATCTGTGCTGCCCTGATAATGCAGGCCAGTAGTTGAAAAATTATCTAGGTAATCCTGCAGTAGTACTGCATTAACATTGTGTCTCAGAGTTTAAAGCTTCAGGCACAGATCTTGTTAACTCCGTGCCTTGTGTTTGTTAGGACATACATTAGCAATTCATTTATGTTACAGTTTGTCTAAGTTTAATGTAAGTGAAAATATACAGTTAGAAATAGGAAATCCATGAACCATCTCAATTAGAAACTCAGAGGGAAGTATCTTATTTATTATATAGCTCTTGGGTGTATCCTTAATTCAGCAGAGATAATGGCAAAGTCTTACTGTGTTCAATAGGGCCAGGCTTCTGAGAGTTTTTTTTGAGTTAAATTCATGGCTTTTGTTTAATGAAATGGATTTTTCCACATCTGCTTGAGTTTGTATAGATATACAATATGTTTTTTTGAACTGATATATGCAAAGTGTGCATGAATTTTCCTTATAGCATGCTCTTAGTGGTGTTACAGGAATGTTTTTTGATCCTTTGATCTATTTCCTGGAGATCCCAGATACCTCCCAGTTTTCCTGGAAAAAGTCTTGCATCTTGCAGTCTAATTGCCAGACAGGAAAATTTGTGTGAGAATTACTCCCCCAGAAAGGTTGATGCTACTTCAATCCATCTACCACAAGGTACTGTCAGAAAATCCTTTCACCTGATTTTTTTTTTTATCTTTAGGGACATGATAATGTTTATTTTTTTCTTTTACAAGTATTGATTATTGTCTTCTTATAGTCTCTGTATATTGTCACTTTATTATTTCAGAAAACAATCTCCTTGAAGCAGGAGATAGTACTCGTGTGTGCTGTGATCAGCCACAACAGTCTTTTACTGGCTACACTGCCAGAAGCAGCTTGGCTTTATCAGTTAAACCATCTTTTCAATCCAGTTTTTGCACTGTGTAGTTTATTAAACCTGTGCTTGTTGTTGTTTAAATTAAGAAGCATGTTATAGTCTGCACCTAGAACCAACTTCGAACTGTGTAGGTTGCTCTGAAAGTAATGCTCGTATTTTTTTCTGTGGAAATTACATCAGCTTCAATGAGCACAATGAGATTCCTTGATATTACTGTACAGCAAGTTAACTGCCAAATGCTACTTTTCAACACAGTCACCACCATTAGCTATGTATTTTCTCAAGCAATGAACCAGAACCTACATGCCACACACATAAAAAATCAGCACCAGCAGAGGTGACCCACTGTTTCACAGCTGCTGTGATGGCATCATTGCTAAGAAAATGTTCCTGCACACTCCAACTTTTGCTGTGCTAACTTTCACTGTTTGGTCTCCAGAACTGTTCAGCAAGGGTCGATGAGTGTCAGTGGGTGCCATTTTTTCCCTGTGAATGAATTCTGTGACACAACTTTGCTTCATCTGCACTTCCATGTCAGACACGGTTTGTCAGACTGCCCTTCTGCTGCCCCTCTATCTGTCACATAGCAACAAAATGTAATGGGATGTTGGTGGGCAGTTTGAATCTCTACTGCCTTACAATGGTTTGTGCCTCTGATATTGTGGGCCAGCATAATAAAACAGGAGACATTACTTTTGGAGCAGCTCCTATATGTCACTGAAATATCCAGCTACCTCCTGGGGAGCACTTGGTGGCTCTTACTTGTATGTATGGTGATTTGGTATCTTCCCCTGACCCTTGCCCTGTGTCTTTAGTTATCCACTTATAAAATTAAATGTAAAGAATTTCTTAAAAAAAAAAAAAAAAAAAAAAAAGAAAAGTGATAGTTGTCTTTTTTTCAGGACTTACTTCCTTTATGAAACATATGTATTACACTTACGTGAATGACATGGTTTAAATTAAATTAGTTGGAAATATTTTTTTCCACTGTTTGTTTGTCTGCACCTGATTGTATGAGGGAAACTAGTTACAAGATTTAAGATGTTTTGGGCTGCGTGAACTATTATAGAGTGCCTTTAGAGAGGTTCTGGGGCTTGGTGCTTCACAGGTTAATATTGGGCTATAGTATGAATGTTTGGAAGATAAGCAAACCTGCATGAAGAAGCATAAGAGAATGGCTCTCTCAGGCCAGGGAAAAGAAGTTATCTTCTTTTGCAATATTGAAATTACCCACACAGAAAAAGTAAAGCATAAAGTATCAACACAAAATTGAAAGTAACAAACCCATTATGAACAAATAGTCGAAGAAATGGGAAACAATATGAGAGTAATTGCATGCAGAATAGAGCATATTCTGACATACCATATTAAAGACAGTGCCTTGCCTAAACTGGAAATGATAAATCACACACTATTGATGAAATAATAGATATGCTTGAAATGGCTAAAAAGAGGAGGATGCTTATACAGGCAGCCTGCTGCTTGAGATGAGGAAAGTTCAATGCTGTAATGGATTATGGAAATAAAGTAATACAGGTAGCATATCAGTAGAGAGGTGACAATCTAATATTTATAAAATTGTGTTTATTTTCTTCGCATAAAGACAAGTTTGCAGAGTTATTCTACTTTGTTTCCTAAATAACACAACTGAGTCTTGAGGTGAGACAGTTGTGAGGATTTTGCTGTATCAACCAGGGTATAACGAAGCATTACATTCATGCCTTCATTTTTTTTTTTAGCAGTGTACATTAGTGCTATTGAGATTTTAGCCCTTGTGGAACAAATTTTCTAAGTGTTTATTAACCAAAGGACTGAATAAATTTTTAATGCAAAATTAGTAGTCAGGCTGATTACTATTTCATCAAAATATTGTTTTTAGACAAATTCATTTCCTCTTAAGTGATCATGAAAATAATTGTTACACACATCTGCTTACTGAGCAGTCAGCTATTCTTCAGTTCATCTCATGCAGTGCAGAACTTCCTGATGATGTTTTAATCCAGTCCAAGTACTGACAGCACTTTTCTGAAAAATAAGAGATGGATCTTATTTTTCACTCCTTTAAAAGAGCCAAATGATGTTGATGATCAAAGTTAAGCTCGTGTCTGTTAGCTTATGGAAGGGCATAATTACACATGCTTGTAATAGTGCTTCAGGAAAACTGTTCATTTGTGTGGAATAGCTGCATTCTTCTCTTTGATAATGAGATTTATAACTGTGTGGGGCATGTACATATGTGGAGGAACCCTGGCTGGCATACAATACAGTATCCTAGAGTTCTCTGAATCATGCAGTATCTTGTGGGTTCATATTTAGTTATCACAACCTATAAGACCTGTGTATCACCCTAACCTGCTGAGATCTTATACTACTTGTGCTTTTCTGCCATTCTGGGCAGATTAATTTGCTGGTTTCAGTTGGCTTTGCTGATGGATAAGCTCTGGAGGTTTTAGATGCACTGCAAAAAATTACAGCTGTAGTTTTGTTGTTGTGCTTGTCTGTTTTTGTTTTATCTAAGTAGTGAGAGACAGTACTCAACTGTAGACCAGAATAGAAACTTTCCAGTACACTGAGGCCAAGTAGAAATGTGAGTTGGTGGTTTGAAGGGAATTTGCCAGAACACCAAAGGAGTTCCATTACGGATGATTGTAGTGTTTTCTGTTGAAAAGGTCTGTAGCCTTTTGCACGTGTCAGTGAGGGCTACAAGCACTGACATAATAGAATTCAATAAAAAAATTCTTAATAAGTATGTCACAGAGAGGGAAATTGGATCAGAAATAACTTCCCTGACTATTTTCTTCTTTGGAATATCTGTCTCTTGAGCTAAATATCAATAGGATGACATACCTACTTCGTGTATTTTTTTGCTTATCTAGAAATAATTTAATTTTATAAAATATGGTAGGAATTTAGTGAGATAAATAAATCAATGCATGATTAAATCATTTTCATTGATGAGTCCTGGCTAGAGCTAGTAAGTTGAGTTAGTTTTCCTGTTTCTTTTTAATGCTATTCTTGTTCTTTACTTCAGGAAAACAGAATAGAAAAAAATATTGAATAGATTAAATCATACGGAGTGATTTCTTTCATGTGTACATACACAAGGTTACTGAATACTGATTAGATTCTATGTTACAGGTTATGACCTGAAAATGCAGTAGAATTTCATTTCTGGTATGAGGCCTGACTATTGACCTGCTTTTCTTCCAGATAACGTTTTTTTTTATTTCCTTATTGCTCATGCTGATAAAAAACAACAACAAACTGATTCACTGAGTTTCATTCTTACTGTGTTTTACAAAAATAAGCCAAGGCCAACAGTGCAAATCATGTGAAAATGTGTATTCATAGATTATTCTAGCCATTTGGGACCAGCCAGTCATGGTGTCTGATCTCTTCCGTAAAATAAGCGTAAGAATTTCATTTAGGGATCCTTTCTCTAGCAATATTACAACTATGTATTCTTTTAACTTTAATGCATTTGCTACTTCTTTCTAAGTGGCTCAAATAGCTTTCCTTACGTAATGGAGCTTTATATGATACAGAGTTTATTTCAAGTATGAGGAACATGGGACTTTACATGGGGTAAAATCTGGACTTTAAAGGATGCTTAGCTACATAATTAGCATTCTCCTGCTAGGAAAGAAAATGCTGGGAGAGACCATGGACCATTAGTAGTGGTGCTGTGGGTCAAAATTTTTCAAGTGCTTTTAAGTAAAAATCCTAGTTATAGAAGTATTGTACATGCTAAATCCAGAAGAAATTATCTTAAATCTTAGTACCTCTCATCTTCTAATTGTCTTAAATAATAGAATGTATGGTACCTAATTAACTTAGAAACTTACAAAAGCTTACCTGTCATTTCTTACAGACTGCTTTGGGAATCTTGAGGATCACAGGTGGTCAGGGTTTATGTTTTGTATGCTTTATTTTGTAAAGTGTTTTTCAATTTTATTATAGTGAGCCTTGCAGAAGAGGTTACCCTTTCGCCTCCCACATAACTTCTTACCATTTCATGGGGCGTTCTTCAAATTTTCTTGGACTTTCATTTACCTAGATTACCAAGGAGAATAGTTAGCAATAGTTTTGGTTTTTTTCCTAATACTGTGAGTAGCATAATCTTAACATAAGAGGCATAATTATTATAGTTAATTTTTGGAGTTGTGCCCTGTACATCTAGCAACCGTTTCCTAACGTTGTGCATTCTTCCTGTCTTACCTTTGCCTTCCTTCACTCATTTTCCATCTATGCCAAAGCAAAGGCCACAGAACACGCTTCTGTTGTTCTGTGGCTGAATGATTGCTGTGTATTGACAATGGTTCTTTGAATTTGAATCTGAAATGGACCGTCTAATCTAATCTTGGGGTTGTTGCAAAAGGTGGGCTCTTACAAAACTTCTGTTATTTAATTTTCAGCGTGTGTTTCTGCTGCTCATATAGTTAGTGTACAGTACGTGTTTGTAACATTAAGACTACAGTAATATTTCCTTACAAGTTTACTGGTAAGAAATGGATTTTAAATGTATTTCTAGTTTTACTTATGCCAGAAAGATTAGTGTATAGATTCTGAATACTATAAGAATTGCTGTGTCTAACAAACATTAGATGGGTTTCAACAAGATTAATCCTAAAAAAACAAACAAACAAGCAAAAAAAAAAGGTGGCTATATGTTTGGTTTTTAATGATGTGTCCAGTTGTGTCCACTTCTGGGCTCCCCAATACAGAAATGACAGGGATCTCCTTCAAAAAGTCCAGTGGAGGACTACGAAGATGATAAAGGGTGTGAAACATGTCTCTTAAGAGGAAAGGCTTAGAGACCTGGGTCTGTTCAGCCTTGATACAAAAAGTCCTTAAAGGGGATTTGATCCACATCTATACACATCCAAGGAGCGGGAGGCATGGGAATAGTGCTGGACTCTTTTCAGCAGCGTGTGGCGATAGGACAAGGGGAAGTGGCCACAAACTGAGGTACAGGAAGTCTTGTGCAAATGTGCATGGGAACTTCTTCACAGTGCAGAGACGGAGCACTGGCACAGGCTGCACAGAGAGGTGGTGGAGTCTCCTTCTCTGGAGATGTTCAAGACCCACCTGGACGCCTACCTGTGCAACCTGGGCTAGGGAGCTGCTTTGGCAGGGGGTTGGACTCAATGATCTCTGGAGGTCCCTTACAACTCTGTGATTCTCTCGTTTGGCCTCTGGTGATGGTAGCACAGTGTCTGTTCAAGTTCTGAACTTTTTCTCTACGAAGCAATGTTTGGACCTTGAGGATGTTAAAAACCTATAACGTTAATTTTTCATAGAAGATTAAATGAAATAATAAAAAAAAAAACCTGAAGAAACCATCACACAAGAAGTACTTCTGTCAGTGTTCCTGTAATTACTTCGCAGACTCAGTCTGTGTGTATTTCTGATTCCAAGTCACCTGTTTTGGTGTCCTTTCTGTGTAAGCATCTTTTAGAAAATCTGTGGCTATTCCAGTTTACTGACTCCATTTTATATGTCTTCCAAACCAAACACTTTGTAGCACAGATTCTCTTCCTCCTATATTAGTGGCTGAATTTTGAAACAGTTCTTTCATTCTCCTGGCTTTCAAAATGCTGCCACGAGCTAGAACTTTCTGTGCTGATAGATGCCTTGAAAATAAGGGAATTAGCAAGAAATGTGCAGGTATACTTCTGTTCAAATGTGGAAATACTTTTGCGCTGTGTGATTAATGATTGGTATTTCAAAGTCAGTATGGATTTTAAGCTTCCAGCTCCAATTGAAAAGAACAGAACAAAACAGGCTTCTGAGTTCTGGAGGACCAGAGACAGTGAATTGTACTTCTGTTAGTCAATTTGGACTTGCTATTGTCAATCAGTATATTAACTTATTCTATCCTATTCTTTATCTTTTTTGTGATTTTTTTTGTGAATTTGTGAGATTACTATTTTTATGCCTGTTGCTGTTTTACGGTATGCTATATCTCCTTATTCCTACCTTTTCTAGTTTATATTTGTGACAAATAATATGGGTGAATTCATGTATTTGAAATACTGAGGTTTAAAAAATGCATTTTTATAAATACCTTCTTGATCAGAAATGATTCCTAGGTAGCCTGCGCTTTCCTTGACAGTTATTAAATTTTGAATTTGGGTATGATTATGTTAACAAGCTAACTATTGGTCTCATGTGTAAGCCAACATTCACTTAAAATACTCATATTTATTTTTGTCTTTTTCATGGACAACTGGAATATGTAACAAAGTTCATATATTTGAGTATCCCTTATTCTCTTTGGGCTCAAAAATTCTTTTTTGCTGTTACTCTGTGGTGTATGTGCACCAACTCTATACTTTTGGTGTTTCAGCAGGATTTTTTTTAACCTGTTTTTAACCTGTGTGGTTGTTTACACATATATATATGTATTAACAGGCTGTCATTTCTAAAAAGATACTAGTAATATTATCTGTATTGCCACACAGTTGATAAAAGGGCAACATTGCACTGCCTGTTGCCTGTCACCTTTGTAAGGTATGGTTCTGCCAGTAGCCATTGATTTTTGAGTCATTTTTGGCTTATGGAGGCAGGTGAGCTGGGAAATGTTGAGACTCCAATCATAAGGTGTTTATAGAGTAGCTTTATTCACAACCAGTAATCATTTTCACCAGAAAAACATTTTTATTGTGTAGTCTTTTACTATTGAAACGTCTGACAATAGAGCATTGTCTGAACATAGACTGGGTGCACCAAATCAACAAGTCTGTGTCTGATTTCAGCAAGCTCAGGTAGTCCAGTGGGATTATTTTGTTTTCCCCTTTGAAAGGACTTTGAAAGGTCTATGCATTTAACAAATGCCAATGAAAATCTGGGAGTATGTATGGGAAATAAATTGGAAAGGTAAGGGTTTACATTGGGTAACACACATTTGAATTCTGCTGCTATTGCTACTGCCTTTATCAACAATGAGAGTTTTTCCAACCGAGTGCTAAAGCACCATGAGACTAGGAAATAGGAATTATAACAATAATCTCAATGTGTTACTGTTTTTTTAAGGAGAGATAAGGCATTCTATTTTGGGTTTTCATGATAACTATTGTATAGTTTTCCTTTCTGTTTTGTTGATTTATTTGCTTGGTATACCTGTTGTAAATGAAGTGACAATACTGAATTTTGTGTGTTTGAAGCCACTCTTCAATACATTTTTCCTTTGTTAATGCTATTGCTAATATCAACTTACAGACCTTGAGTTCTTAACAGAGACAATGTTTCAGTTGAAAAATTTCTGTATCAGAAATGGGTCACACTTAATTGTAGTATACCGAGCAACTTCTGTAGAGCTTCAGAGGGGGCTAGGTCAGTTTATAGGTCTCTAAGCATAATCAGATAGGAGTTGAGTATTATTTTTTAAATGAATATAGAGGCACTACAGTTGTTTTTCCCAAAATCATTCAGTAAATAAGTTTCTGAAGAGAAATCTGTGTTTGAGAGTCCTAATGATATGTAGAGTGTAATACTTTGCGAAGAAATGCTACTGGAATTTATAATATACTGTTTCCCAAAGACAAAGCATGTGGATTCAGAAGAGTAGGAGGGGAATAAAATCAGTAAAATAAGATAGTTTGTGTGTGTTTGTAAGCATACACTATAGGAACTAATGATGGATGTTAAAAACCTTTTACTTGCTAGAAACGACTCTTTTACAAGCACAGTGTTTTCTGAATGTGTTTGAAAATCACTTTTGGATTGTGACAACTCATTTAGTAGATGTCAGCTTTAAGGTTCGTAAAGCTTGGCATGTAAAATTCAGCTTGGAATGGAAAATCTAGAACAGCTTTTTTAGCAGATGCTCCCAGCAACGTCACAGGAATGTTCCATGCCATGGGTGATGGGATTTTAACGCAGTTGTCTTAGTGCTAGATTAATTTGTAGATACTATCACCTAGTCACCTTGCATTAGGGTAAGTTAAGAAAGAGGAGTTAGGTTCATGTGAACAAGTGTACTAATTTTGACAGGAGCTAAGTTAGAGCAGATACAGTATGAACTTATTCAGCAGTGGTCTAGGCAGTTTCCTTGACAGGAACATGGAGTTCTTTTGTTTTTTAGTAAATTTTTTTTTTAGTAATGTGAGAGCTTTGAGAGAAAACTATGTGCTAAATAGTGAATCAGTGATAATTTTCGGACAGAGAAGAATTCTTTTTTTCTGGATATTCTCATGGAGTGCTTCCACCATTAGTGGAAACTGAAGGCAAAGGTTCTCAAGTGAATTCAAGTGAATTTGTTTTTCTATATGCACCTTTAGAAATATTGGGAATACTGAAAATACTGGCTTACTTTTGTTATATAATGTTTATGTCATTAAGTGTTTAAACTTTTCCTTATTCTTTCCCACTGATTTCTGGCATCCTTAACTGTTGATGTTATGATAGCACTGAGACAAATGGTGTACTATCTGTAGTATCATATAATGCAGTTTACCAACTGGGAGCTGTTTTTGCCTAGAATGTAACTGCCTGAATTTGAAGATTGACTTCTTAATTTTTCTATGCTCCTGTAAAGTAAAACAAGTGACAGTAGTAGAAAAGGTTGTGAAAATTAGCTTTTATTATTTCTTTCTGTAGTATGTTGTACATGTGCTCCTTATCAGAGATTACAGCATAGCTGGGCTGGCATGAAAGAAACACACGAGATTAAAATAAGGCATCTGAGGAGTTTACAGAGTGGGATATATTCTGTGACTGCAGTTCGGGCTGGAATAGCTGCAGACCACTCAGTTGTGAGATTTATACCCGTCTTGCCACCATACCTAGAGTCTCATGCAAAGAGGAGGGAATAAACCTCCGATATTAGTTCTATCTGGTATTGTCTGCACTGTCCATTTTCTTTTCAACACTGACTTCTCCAGTTCCTTCTGTTCAAGACACCTACCTAGATACTTGTGGTTTTTTTTTTTTTAGTTTATTTTTTCTGCAGCCAGTTCTAAGCTCTATATGGCACTGTATGTACTTAATTTAAAACTTGGCATATGTACCTGTAACGAAGATTTCACTTTATGTGCAGTAAATTCTCATTAAGATCTTTGTGTTGGTTGTATAGGGATATTGTGATATGTTAATGACATGTTGCTTTTAAGACAATTTTCTCACCACATTATGAAAGGAATTGACCTACTCTAAATTGACCTCAGTGAAAATGGAGATAAGATACTGTTTCTTCAGGCTTTGAACTGTGATGCCTTAGAGTGTTTGCATCGCATTTGGTAAACTATTTGCAAAAAAACATTGCATAGTCTTGCAAATCTGCCACTAATATTTTTCAGAGGTTAAGAATATATAATATCTCTTGGTTTTAGCTATGCTCTGTTCTATGAAGTCTTGCAGAACATAGAAGAGAACTATTGCAATCCACCCACAGAACTGAATAAAGGATTATTTTACGGCAACAGAGGAAAAAATGTATGGGAGGAAATTCACTCTGTTAATCTCTTCAAAACACTGAATTGGGAGTTGTAGGTACCTGAGTACTTCTACAAAATGTAAATGGAATTTTGAGGCACATCTAGTATTCACAGAATTTTTGTTTAATTTGTTGTGCTCAAGTTTTTGCCTCTAGTCATGCTCAAAGCCAGTTAATTTTTACTGGAATTGCTCTACATCTGGCTTGTTTTCTCATTTCCCTAGGGATTTTCAGAATAGATTGACTTCCTCACCTGTGGAACCAGATGTTAGGAAGACACTAGATATAGTAGATTCTTTCGAAGAGAAGCTGAGAAAATATGAAGGGAAAGTTATCTTTTGTTGTCTCTTTCTTGCAGTGTTAAATTGCTCCAAAAGTAATGCTCCTATTTATTTCCATAGAAATGACAACAGGTATGAAGTGCTCAGTAGCACTATTTGAGAGACCAAATTCTCAGCTACAAAAGGCTATTTTTCAACACAGTCAGCATGATTAGCTTGGAATTTTTGAGAGCAATGAACAAGAACCTGCATGCCATGGTCCTAAAAATGTGCACCAGCACAGAGGTGACTGAGTAAGCATTGATTAATGTCAATGGGTGCTATTTTTTCCACATGAAGGAATTCAATTCCACACCTTTGCTTCATATGCACTTCCATGCCAGATGCCAATTTGTCAGACTTATCCTCTATTGCCACTTGTCACATGGCAACACAATGTAATGTAATATTGGTGGGAAGTATCACCCTCTACAGTCATACCACCAACAGCCGCCTCTGGCATTATGGGCCAACATAATAAAACAGGAGGCATTATTTCTGGAGCAGCCCCCATATAATCTCTTACAATTTGTTGTGTGCATTTCTGTCAGTTTGTTTGTTCAGTGTTTTGGTTGTCAGTTAATGTTTCTCCAGTTGTACACACTGCTTTTCTGTTTACGTTCACGTTGTTTTTCTGCTGACCGTATCTGATATAACAGAAAAACGAGGTTGTTCCCTGTTCAGTAGGACAGTGGTTTGAAAACTAGGCTCCAGTTTGGAAACTTCTCTTTCAGTCCTCCTGGCATGGTGATCGTGGAACTCTATACCTGAGGAGGGTTCCTTGACTTCAGTTGATATTTTGAGGATATTTCATTCCCATCTGTTGAAGTTCTTCTGTTGAAAATGGTCAGAAAATCTGTGGAGCTTTCTGAAAAATACCCTGTAGCTTAGTGGTTGAATCATGAGGAGGAGTAAAAACATTGCAGGTCTAATGTGAGGCTGTGAAGGGATTCCAATCCAGGACTTGAACATGTTTTGTGCAAGTTCTTCTTATTGGTCTTTAGAACAAATAGATGCTTAGCACCTCATGGATTTCTTTGTCAGCTACTATGTACAAATACTTCCCCTAATTTCCTTTAATGATTTCAAGTATTTTATACCTTAGCATGCATTTCTCCAAAGGTGCCATTTATGTTACTGTTTTCCAAATCGAAGGAGCTGATTTTTGTTGCGTGACATGTGCTGCTTAGGATCACCATCTGTACTCTTTTGCTACCTCACATACATTATCAGTTGTTTAATTTAGCTTTTTTTCTCATGTCATTTATTTCCACGTACGGAGGTAGCAGCTTTACCAGTAGATAATAGAAAGTTATTAACTTGTTTCACCTTACATTCCCGCAACCACATGCTGCTATTTCTTATAATAACCTTGGCTCCAGTAATGTGTCCCTTTGTGGGATTTTTGTAGTGTGTAATTATACTGTGACTACAAAGTGCATTTAGACTGTCATTGCATTATCTTACTCACGTGGCAGTTGGGGTGTTGCTTGCATGATATTTTGTCACATTTATCATCTGATAAGATTCAGTTTAAAATTAACTGTTTCCTTATTTTGCAACACTCGTGACTTCTGTTCCACTACACAGGAGGGGAATGGCTGTGATAAGGCTAAAATGTAAGTGTTAAAATGGACAGAAATAATATTCTCTTCAAGGTTTTAAGGGAATTATAGCAGTGGGAGTGTCATCAAAAATCAAAACTTTTCTTGGGATTTTTTACAGTGGTTTTAAGTGGTGGTTTGGAATCATACTTTTTTTTCTGAGTTATGTTAACCTAACACAATTAAAGGTAATTTTTAAAGACATTGCAGAAGAAAGGAAAGATGCTTATTGGACACGCACTATTCTTAAGATTGTACATTTTTTCTGCAAATTCCAATATAAATTAAATTCAGCATTTCATTAATCAAAATAGAAATAGGAGGCAGGTTGAGAATGTAAAAATAGAAAATATATTTACCATGAGCACTTAAATAACCTTTGTTAGTGTTTAGGATTTTTTTTTTTTCAAGCTGATCCTCTTAACAGGGTCTCTGTAAGAGAATGACAGAAGACTGAAATTGTCATATGTGGGCAGTTTTTTTGTGTCAGTGTAACTATATCAAAAATTGATATTTTGCACTTCATTTGAAGTAAATCTTCAGATTTTCTAGTAATGCAAATCACCCTCTTGAAATCAAAACTTATGAAGTTTAGCAAATAAAACTCTATGGGAGTCAGACTTGCTTTTCAAGATATCCTTTTTTATTCATAAAATATTTTAGTGGTAATTATTAATAAGGAGTTATTGGCAGTTATTAAAAATAATAGTTTATGGATGATGGAAAGATGAGAAAAGTTAAGACCTAGCACCATTAACAGAGGGAGATGTGTATGTTGATACAACTTTCTGGTAAGAGATAATAGATGACTCCACTCTTCCATATTTAACTATAGTGTTTACAAATGCTCTGGTGTTATCTTACAGGAGGTCAGCATGTGGGTTACTTCTCGTTGAACCAAGACACACACATTCTACACCACAAGAATGATGCTTGATCTGCTCTCCCTGTGGTTTTTAAGCACTTCAGTAAAATCAAGATCATATCTGTCAGAAATGAAGGGAATGCTGTTTTGGATCAGTGTAATCCATGCATTGGTTATGTACCCCAAGTCCTTTCGAGGGTGTCACAACTGTTTATGAGATCTTTGAGCATTTAATTTTACACCAGATCAGTACATTAACTCAAAGATGTGTGAAAGTTCATACAGTCAGTCAGCTCCCTCCTGACTATATACACAAAGTGACTCAGGAGCATAAATTATTCCTGCTGAGGTCAATCATAACATATGCTATTTTGCCTCTGTATGCCCTATTCTGAGGAAGAAGGGTATAAATAACATATGCATTTGAAGAAAAATTTCCCTCTTGTCATATCATTCTTCATTCACTTTGGGAAATCTGTTGTAACAAATGGTAATATGAAGAGCTTCAACTGAAATTGGCGGGTCACAGAGGAAAATTGCTTCAGATGGTATTTCTGAAAAAGCTGGAAAAAACGACCACAGCCTTGACAAGTAAACAATAGAGATCTGCAGAGGTGTTGTTATTGAGGACTGCTTGTATGGATTTCACTGTGTAGAAGCGTAAATTAAAAAAAACAATGTATGCGATGGGAGAAGTCTAAATTTTGTTCTTCTCGTACCACGTTATAAAGGGTGATAAAAAAAAATAGTAAAGATAAATATAATCAAAATTACTGTTTCTAGAGCAACTTGAGTACAATCATGTTGTGTTAATGATTTCATGTTGATGGCTGTGGTGTTTAAAGACCTGCATATGGCTTACTGAGTTCTATGTGGCTTTAAGACCCTTGTCTGTTTGCATTTGATAGTGACTCGTGGGTCCTACCATTTTAAAATGCTATGGAGCTGTTGGCAACTAATGCCATTTTTCTGTAAGCTTTTTACTGTTCCTTGAACTGTAATATTCTGGATTTAGTGAAGACCCATGTAATTTATAAGCTCCACTTCCACGGTGGATTCCATTGCAATGTACTTCCCATTTTCAATGATGCAATTTAATGTGTGAGGAGAAAATTACCAAAATACACATATACTCAGCAGAGTCATAACAGTAATGTTCTAATTGCTGTTCAAAGGTACTGAATAGTCCAGGCATCTTTTTATTCTATTTAAATATTGTTAGATTTAAGTAAATGACCTTCTGTGCAGCAATTTGCCTGGTCCTAAATTTCTCTTTGGTGTAGATGAAGAACATGCACAAAGGATTTGTTTTGTACTCACTTTGTAAGAAGACAGAGTTCTGTCGAAGTGTAGCTCATTGTACACAAAGGAGTCCTGGCTTGCAGAGGTTAACCCCAGAAAAGGATGGGAGAACAACACAATGCTTTTCTGCCCTTTTGGAAGCCCTCAGGCATCACTGTACATGGATAGTTGCTACTGAATCGTAGTACTGTGTCAATAGTACACAGTCAGATAGTTTTTGAGCCATCCAGTCAACTATTTCTAATAGTTGTAAACCTCTAAGCAGATAGAATAACATTAGTTGAAATAGGAATGACAACAGAAAATGAGCATTCAATTTCTTTTCTAGTATAAATTTATTTCCCTAGCACGTGGATGATTTCTGTAGGATTCTGTAGGATAAGGGTTAGATCATCAAATCATCTTAAGTGATTTTTTTGTCGTTTTCATTAACTGTGGAACTGTTCCTGAATGGAACTGTTCAGACATTTGTGTATCATCAAAGCAAATTGTGAGTAAATGGTCAGTGCTATTTAATGTTTGAAATAATCCAAAACCAAAGACTCCATGCAGCAGTCTTCATTATAGTAAATGTAAGAAATTTTTACCTCCCTAGAAGTGACAAAGGAACAGGACGGTTAAGCCAAACTACGAAGTAAAACACAAACCAACCAACCAAAGGAAACACTTCTAAAAGGATGTTTTGTTTTGATGCCTGTAAGCCATGATGTTTTAGTGACAATGACAAAATTCCTTTAAGTGGTACTTAGTGTCACGCGTGCTTAAAAACATCCGCATGTTAATTTTTTATACAAACCATTCAGATGATGTTTTGCTAAACAATAGTAAGAATGTAGTCGGAGAAGTCTAAATTACAACAGCTAAAACTAGCTAAAATCATGGCGATGCGTTACCAGGTGAGAGAAGCATGTGCAAAAAATCCTATGCTCCAAACTATTTTGATGTTACAGACTTGCTCCTTCATGCACTGAGGAATTAATCCTACTGCAATTAATCTCACAGGAATTTCTTTTGTCAGATGTCACATGGTTTTTACAAAGCAGAATAATCAGTAAGAAGAAAATAACTTAGACCAACTCAATCTTTATATGATGTAGGGGAAAACAGGAATTCATATAGTCAAAGATGCGTTTTGGTGCCAGAAATTGCTTCTGACTTCATGATGACAGTGAACATATCTTACAGATTCTATGCTCTTTTTTTAGTTTTCACATTTTAAGTATGTTTTAGGGATTTTAAGCCAGTTGAAAAGATTTTTAAAATGATCCTGACGTATATCTTAAGTATCATTCCTGAGGAATACCTAAATCTACTATAAAAATTTAAGTACTTATCTTGGTGATATTTCGAATGGATTAAAGAGATTGGTGTGATTATAATTTCACTAGCTCTCTGTCTGCAGTTCCATGCCTTGCTTTATTTGGTTGAGTGGTGTGGGTTATTTTAGTCTATCTAGTATGGTTAAAACTTAAGAGATGAGAGCTATAGTAATGCAGGTAGGAATAAAGAAAATCAAGTGAGATTGCTAGATTCTTCCTTCTGTATGGAATTGCATTTATTTGCTTCTTACAGCTTTATGATGATTTTGTCTGAAGTTCCAAGCAGTGCATATTACATACAATACTTCCGGGAAAAAAAAAAAGATAAAAGTATTGACTTAAACATCTCAACTCTTTCTGACATTTACCAGTGAGTAAATGTTGACAGCAGCCATTGTGAGGAAATTAATCCAAGTTTTCTTTGTTACACCCAATCTGAACATATATTGATGACCAAAGAGGTCAATGTGGGGAAGTGTTAACAGGTTATTTAGGTCTGTTTCCTTTTCTTTTTTTTTCAATTTTAAGAAGAGATAAACAAAGAAATATAAATAAAAATATCAGCTAAGGAAATTAAAATATCAGCTTAAATTATTAAAACTCACCTTTTTGATACACTGTAAGATTGATGATTTACATTAACAGTGGGCTTTGTTCTTTTGAAGTCATTGAAGAATACATTTTCTTGTTAAATTAATATTTTAGTACCTAGCTCCAAAAGCTTATTTAACATCAGCCTGAGAAGAAAAATAAATAAATACTAATTAGCTTTCACTTTTTCTCTTTTAAATTAACCTGGCTTTTGTCTAGTGAGTTCTCTTTGGCAGCATATGCCATGCTTCTTTCTCAAAACTGTTTTATAGGAAGCTTTCTCTGGATTAGCGAAATTATTTGGAAGCAAAATGCATGGTAATGATTTGTCTACTGTTGTAATGTGCTAACATAGGACAGGGGAAGCTAGCAGTATGGACTGTTGGAGGTTCATCAGAATGCCAAAAACTGTCATTATCTTTGATGAACAGGAATGAATGAGTTAGTGTGTCCTTTTTACTTTCACATAGAAGTTGTTCCATGCTAGTGCTTACAATCAAGCCATGCTGCCTATTGCTTAATCTTTATTTTTGAAGAAGTTGGGTAGGCTGACAGATAAAGTGCTCAACAACTCCAAGAAATACTGAACTACCTAAGCTGTCGAAACGAGAAAACCTCTGGTATAATTATTAGTTCTGATGCTAAAATGATCCCTAATGATGGGTTTTGCTCTGAGATGTAAATAATTTGCGTTTAGACTTATTTTTAAAAAGCGTTTTATTTTGGAAGATGTGTCATTCCCTGCAGAACTCCAAAACAAAAGTGTGCAAGTTATACTTTATGGTTTTCACCATGATTCTTGCTATTGTCTGTACAATGAAATTTTTGACATTTGCATTTGTTTTTACTTATATCTGTGATGTTCAGCATGTTTCATCATTTTGTTTTTCTAAATTTCGCCATGTTTCTTCATAACTAATAAACAAATAATGTGCTTTCTGTTCTTTACTCTGAGTATAGCATATAATGGTTTCTATTTGAAAACATTACGAGAATTGCTTCAAATGTTGTATACTACATTCCACTATTCCACTGGAACACAATCTGTATATATTATTAGCTTTAGGCTCACTTTTGGAGGGGAAAAAAAAAGTCACCAAATGACGCATTTGAATCTTGTGGCCTTTAATAATCTTTGCTTTTTTTGTTGGACTTGTCTTATTACAGTTGCTTAATCCTTAGTTCTAAATATCATTTTCTGTGCTTTTCTTGAAGTGTTCAGCCTTTAGTATTCAGTCTCCATCTGTATCATATCCAGGTACGTAATGTTTTGAAGCTCAGTGTAAATGAAGTGCTAAAGACGAGTGTCTTTAGATAATTTTTTATTTACAAAGTCATCAACTCACTAAATATTAAAAATGGATAGGTTTTTCTTTGCAATTGCTATTTGCTGTTTCAATTTCTTTAAGTCTTGCAGAAGTTAAAAGAGTAGTAGAAAAATTTGAGTCATTTGCTGAGTAGCATGCAATAAGTATATTATTTTAGAAGAAGATTTTATATTTTCAGAGGAAGTGAAGTCATTCTATCAATTCATATACACAATTTTCTATTGCTTTTTGTTGTTTCTGTTCACTGTTGGTATTTGTTTGTTTAACCTAAAGAATGCTGAAATCCGTGTGATGCTTTTTGAGCTATTAATTCTTCAGATTTGGGAAGCAAAATGTGTTCTCTTTCAGTTCACTCCAGGATGGATGGAACAGAGTGATCCTGGCTTTGCAAGGCCGTAATTTTTTATCAAGTCTTTGAATGCTTGTACCTTAGGTACTTTCCTAAAGCAATAATTTTAGTAATAGGAACTGAAAGTTGCTGTATAATTTCAGCATTACATTTTCTGACCTTTTTCATTGATCGCACAGGAATTGTAGTGCAATGTCTTCTGCAGAGTAGATTATGGTATTATTGCCTGCGGTATTGGTCTTTTGTAATGTAATTTCTCTTTTCATCATTGCTATCACAATCTTGTTTCCTTTGTGGCATGTCAGGGCTACAAGGGGCTCCATTTACTGCTGTTGTAGGGGATTACATATGCCAAATTCCCTGAAGTTTTGTGGAGGTATCAGGTTCAAAGTTTGCAGTGTATGTCTTGTAGCTATAGATCAGGTGGAACTTGTCTTCTTTGTGCAGCTGCTCTGTCAGAGTTACAAGGTACCTGAGGGGTAGCATAGTGACTCTTTCTTGATGTATGGGGGAGATCTCAGCAGTGTTGATACTGTCCACATACCTGACAGCATTGTCACCCTTCCTGCAACCCATCAAAGGAAGAAAGCATCAGCTTCAGATTTGGAGAATCCAGTGCTGAGTCTCTTGAGCAAAATAAACATTTAGCTTTCTTTTCTTCTACCACGGAGACCCTTCCTGCTACACTGGTTGGTTTTGCTAAATTGTTTATTTTTTTTTTGCCCCTGTTGTACCTTAGTAATGGCACATAGATTTGTTGAAGGCACACAAATGAATCGTCAGGTCACTCAATAATAAATAGTCTTCTCGATACACTCTAAGTCTACCCCATAACTGGTCCTGGACCAGCTATGTCCCCAAATGTGGGGAGAAGATAATCAAATCAAAGTTTTTGAGCTAAGTTAGCAGTTGTCCAAAAACTAGCAAAGTGCTGATTTTTATGGTTCATAATAGAAAAAAGAAGGGATGGGTAAACATTAAAAAGTGGCTCATTTTATACACAGTTAGCATGACTGTTAGCATTATAGGGTTTTACTATGCTAATAAAAAATGATATGCCACCATAAATTTCTAGCAGAGAAACATTTGGCTTTATATCATCATTTGTGTGAAGATATTTTTTTAAACAAAAATGAATCATGATTCAGCCATTTGGTTTAATTAGCGCTGTTTGTAAAAGTCCTTTATAAAAAGTAGTTTAAATTATATGCGCATTAAGCTCGCTTTTTGAAGGGTTTTCATTTTTGTTGTCATACAGGCATGAGTCAGAAGTAGTGTTAGTCCATTCAATTCAAATTTTTGCCATTTTCTGATAAGCAGTTCATTAATTTTTTTGTAGATGAGTGTTATTCTCTGTGCTAGTAGGTGTTTCCCATTAGTTTTAAGTAGGTTTGCAAGTAGACAATTAAGTTTGAATATCCTTTTTCCCTTGTTCATGGCTATCTTTTGAATCCTTTGTAGCTATTTTAAATAAGTAGCGAAGAAGTTACCCAAATTCCTTCTGTGCAGAAATTGCATATGTTCCAACGTGGCATATCAAAAGGTAATAACACCAGACATTCAGTTAAACTGTTCAAAATCTGAACTAGTTAGTTTTTTTGTTGAGAATGTCTCAGGTTGCTATGTAAGTCCAGTATTGTTCTGAGATATTTTCTCAAGAAGGTGTAATTCAATTAACTTTGGTTTATAAAGTTGGTAGCTGACAGAAAGTATCCCAAATGTGTCATGTAGTTTCCAGGTAATTGATCAAATTTCTTCAGGAGTCGAGCTGGAGTCAGAGTTTACTGCAGTGAAGTTCTATTATGTATTGGCAGGTGTATTGAAAAAGATGATGGAAGTATTTTTAAGGAGCATATTTCTATAACATGCATTTGCTTATTATTGAAGATGAATTTAAAATCTCTGGAGTAACACCTACAAGGACCTGGAAATCAAAAGGCGAAAAATGACTTCAAAGTGATTTGGAGACAATAGTCATAATTCCTCCCATGACCTGATTTTCAAATTTCTTGTGAAATGGTGGCTTGTCCTTTAAAAGGAATGCAGAAATAAAAACTTATTTTTCACTACTAGCAATTTTATAGAGACTTAGAACTTTACACACTGACATCTAGTAGAAACTTGCAAAGACATGTATGTAACTAATTTCCATTTTTAATAAGAATTAGTTGTTTTTGTGAATGATCCCAATTTGTATTGATAGTAACATTAAGGGAACAATATTATGATAGTTCGGCTTTACAAGTGTTTAAAACTGTTGTGGTCCCAGACACGTTGGCTTTTATCCTTTTCCTCTTCTAGTGATACATATCCCAGTTCACCTACAAGTGGCTGTTTTCTCTAGAAGAATAACGGCAATCAAATTGGGCGCCAGCTCCATATCATCCTAATTCATATCATCCCATGGAGTCTGCCTTTTGTTGTAGTTCTCTCTCTCTTCTGTTTCTCCTGATTAACATTATAGTGTCTCCCACTGTATTCTCTTGGAGAAGCTGGGAGCCCATGGCTTGGGCAGGTACACTTTTTGCTCGGTAATTAAGTTGCTGGATGGTCATATCCAGAGAGTGGTGGTGAATGCAGTTAAATATGGCTGGCAACTGATCACGAGTGGTGTTCCCCAGGGGTCTTTACTGTCTTTACTGTGGGAACCCTCACCCTTGGGACTCTGGGACCCTGGAGGTGAGTGAGAGGGTGTGGGTAATGGAAGGCTCCCCTTTGGTGAGGGAGGACATGGTCCCAGAGTGTCTAGGCAACATTATTGTATATAGATCCATGGGATGCATCCATATCTGCTGAGGCAGTTGGTAGAGGTGGCTGCTGAACTGCTATTGTCTTCGAAAGGTCTTGGAGAATGGGAGAGGTGACTGATTACTGGAGGATAGCCAGTGTCAGTTCAGCCTTCAAAAAGACCAAGAAGGAGTATCTGGGGAACTACAGACCAGTCAGCTTCAACTCCGTCCCTGAAAAGGTGATGGAACAGCTTGTTCTGGATGCCATCTCCAGGCAATTGGAAGAAACGAGAGTTATCAGGAGTAGTCAGCATGGGTTCACCTGGGAGTGATCATGTTCCACCAACCTGGTTGCTTTCTATGTTGTTACTGGTTGAGTGGGTGGAAGGAGAGCAGTGGATGTAGTCTACCTTGATTTCAGCAAGGCATTTGACATTGTCTGTCACGGTATCCTTATAACAAAGCTGATGAAGTGTGGAATAGATGGGTGGACGATGAGGTGGATTGAGAACTGGCTGACTGGCAGAATTCAAAGGGTTGTGATCAGTGGCATGTAGTCCAGTTGGAGGCCTGTAGTTAGCAGTGTTCCTCAGGGGTCAGTGCTGGATCAGTCCTGTTCAACATCTTTATCAATGACTTGATGAATGTATAGAGTCCACCCTGGATGGTCTTCGGAGGTTTTTTCCAACTTTGTTTGTTCTGTGCTTACCTTTAAAAGAATGCAGCATTTGTAGATGATGGTGGATGTTTATATGGAAGAAAGCAACAATGTTAAGCGAAAATGCAGTAAACAATCTGTTTTGTGAAACAGGTTGAATCTAGAAAGATTAGAGAAATATGAGATTAAGAGAAATATGGTTCTCTTTATGTTTATGAAGAAGCTTACTGAACGGTCTTATGATTGCACCTCACAACTCACAGAGCTACTGTAGAAGAAGTGAATGTTAATGAAATTAAAAAGCAATGATTACGGTTGCGCAAAATTGTTTCACTTGTAATGCTTCTTTACTGACTCTTTCATAATCTTTTCGTTGATGCTGGGGAAAAAATTAGCCACAACTCACTATTCCCTCAGTTTTGTTTTTCTAATACAGACTGAAATAGAAATGTCTGACACCGGCGTGAAGCTGTGTTAAGAATAAGTATGAGAGAAATAAGGAAACAAACATCAAAAATCAAAAAAGAATCCTTAGTGAATAGCTAAGTGAATCTGCTGTTGAAATACAACCTGGAGTTTAACTCAGGTGTCTGTTTTGTGGTGTAAGCTGACATAGAGTGTTGGTGAGAGTTCTTTATTTATTTTTTTCTCTCTTAACAATATTCCTACAAAATTGACCTCAAGCAGTATGTGTTTATTTTATTCATTTTTCTCGTCATGTACCTATTGTTTGATTATGCCAAAGTGCTCTGTTTCTAATTTCAAACTGTACATTAGGAAAACATTTTTCCTTCTGGGAAGGATGTGGTTCTATCACTTTTAACTGTTTTTCAAATTTAACTGTTATAAGTGTATTAACAATAGAAGTGTAATCAACAACAGCGTATGTCTTTAAAATACTAGTAGGAAAAACCTGTTCAAACCTGTTATTTTGCTACATATGGAGACCTACTTCTGGTGGTAGTTTTTTAGGAAATGAATTATTGTAAGCATCTCTTGATCAATTGGTATGTGGATTTTTTTGTTTTTCTGCTTAGGTTAGGCTTCCTTTTTTATTTAGAGATAAATAGCTGAACGTTCAGAAATGTGAAATTGCAAGGTATTGTTAGAAAGTATTTTTTATTGATGCTCTGTGAAAACTCTCCCCTGTGACATTATTGCTATTGATATATAAACCAGAAAAGAAAGAAGACTATATCAACGCGATAGCAAGAAGCTAAAGATTAGTGGAATGTTGCAGTAAATATCAGTGTTAGAGTTGTGAACTGGTATCAGACAAAAATGAGCAGTTTTTTCTTTTTTTTTATCTGAAAATAGCTCACTGGGGAAAACTGGTTACACTTGGCATTCACAATTCAGTCTTGTCCCTGAGGGATCTTGGTGGCCAGGGCTTCTAGACTGAAAGATACATCAGTTTATCTAGGAACATGTAGTCTCCAGGCTTGAAAGCTGTACATATTTTGGTCTTTTAGTGTACTTAGAGAGAAAGCAGCTTATGATAAGTATGGCTGTCAACTAGGAATAAGAAGATCTGATGAACAAATTTTTGGTAATGTGATTTCTCTATACTGGAATCACAGCATGTAATTAGGAGGCAGATTGGAGGTGCTGGTCAAGTGTTCCACTGCTGTATCTGGGGCTCTAACAACCATGAAGGAAAGAGTTTTTTAACCATTCAATGTAATAAATGACAGAATCATCAACAAAGAGGTCATATTAAGTTATTTACATTATTTTTAAGATTGGGATATCATGGTGTGCATGAAAGCTGAAGGATGGTAACTAAATTACTATGGTATGAGTATGCAACAGGCAAGGCAGATATTTCATAACTGGTACCTAAAGAGAAGGAGAAATGGGTTGGAATGGATGCAGTAATGAAAGGAGAGAATTAAGATGAAAAGGCATCTATGCCCTTTTAAACAGAAAGCTGTAGATGCAGGAAGGGTACCAACTGGAGGTAAAATGATTAGGTCATAAAACTGTTAGATGCTGTAGACACAGTCTGGCATAGGATGATGTCACAGACCTGGTAGAACATCTTAAAGACCTGTGAATGTCTAGTGGGAGGTGTTTAGAGTGCTGTATGTTTTACTTTGAAGTTATCTGATGAGAAGAAGGAAACAGGTAAAGTGTGGGCCAGTGCTACGTTTGATTAGCTAGAACTGAGAAAGGAAAATGGAAATCAAAAGGATAGAGATGTGATTAGATGAAGCAGAATTGGAAAAGTAGAAGAAAAGGAAGGTAAAGAGAGAAAAAGCAAAAATGCTCTAAAGCAGAGTTGATAAATCAAAAACTAAGGAACTAAGGCTAGAAACTGTGGATAAACTTGGAAAGGTAAGGATAAGGGTTAACTTCTTTCTTGACATAAATTCTGAGTGATTTACTGGCTCTCACTGGAGTTATTTCAGTTGAATCCTGCCATGATGTTTTTCAGATGAGAATGTAAGAACTCCTTAAAAGAAAAAGCAACAGAATTTACAGGGGAAAACAAACAAAAACAAAGACCTAATTATTTTAGAGCTGTTATGGCTTGTTAAAAACAAGTAATCACCAAACTTGTCCTCACAACATTTTATTCTGAATTAGTACACATACAGTAAACCTTTTTTATGATTAAGTTTTTTCCCCACATACTGTAACTGCAAATAATACTTACGAAGAAAGCTGTGATGAACATAGTACAGACTTGAAATATTAGCTTTCAGTTTCTGCTCTTTACGTTTATTTTCTTGCACTAAATCAGGCTCTAAAAATGTTCTTACATGATAAAAAGAAGCCTTGTGGGTTAAAGAATTTACGTGTACCATACACTTTGTTTTAGATAGGCTCCTGTCGAAGAAGAGTAGTTCAAATTTCTGCAGTCTTTAGTAACTCACCTCTCTTTGCTCTTGGTTGTATTGTATCTACCGTTCTGTTTGGGTTTGAGTAAATTTAAAACTTCTTACTTTTTCATTGTTACGATTTTTAGCAAATTACCCTTTCTGATATGTAGTTTTAATGGAACCTTATTATTTTAATTCCTGGAGTATTCTGCATCATTTCACATTGGCCCAGCTGCATGAAAATGTTGCAAAAAATACATTAAAAGTATGTAATTTGATGGTTCATTTCCTGAAATTATTATGTGTCTCAGAGGTAATAATGATCACTGATGTATGCATCTCTAGTCAAAAAGAAGACAGAAGGCATCTGAAGGCATGAGGGTTAATTTAGAACTCAAAGATATAAAATCAAGTCATAATGCAAAAGTATCAGAACTGGCATAATCTCTCCAGGCACAATATTTTTTGATTTGAAAATCTTAAACATCAACCATTTTATTGTTCACAGTTTTTATATGCAAAGCACTCAAAGCTACTTTGTGTGGACAGTGGCTGTTGTACTGGTTTATTTCTCCTGTTTGTGTTTTGTTGCTCACTGAAAGCAAAGCACAAAGCCTGCAGGTACATACTAGCCTCTGTTTTGACCAAATTGTTTCTTTCTTCTAAGATGTTCTTCTATGTGTTTTTTCATATTTGGTGTTGAATGGGATTAAAAAATAAAAATAAAAGAATAAGAAAAAAGAGTGAAGTATCGAAGATTTTTCTTCCTGCAAGCGTAGGAGATACTTTGGTCAAATACATCTTTGATTATTATTGTTTTTTTAAGTGTTCCAGTATTTTATGTATGCGTATGAATGTGGACCATTCTTCTAAGTTATGAAACCAAATTCATCAGTTTGTAAACTACTGAAGCTAAACATTTGATGTGAGTGTGTTTCTTATTGAACTTAAATACCATCCATGACCTTATCTGAAATGTAAGCTTTATGGGGTAAAGCCCATCTCAAAATGTTTGCACAGTCAAGTAGTCACCTTTCAATTTAGGATTTTCTAACATCCTCTTCTGGGAAAGAAAATGTCTCTTTTTGCAAGGAGCATGAAGCAAACCTGAGAAAAGGGTTGAAGCTTTTAAGTTACTTCTCTGCCTCCTCATGGCTTTATGCTATTGAACTAGTGGAATTTTTGTTCAGATGATTAAATTGCAGTTGCTGTAGTTGTGTCACCAGTGTAGTGATGATGGCAGAGTACACCAGATTCTCACATTTGCTGGCAGATATCAAAACTGAAGTTTTCCATTCATAGAATGCATTGACTTTTTAAATGTATGTTTTTCCAATATGAGTTTTATTTATTTACTAGAGAAAAAGGACGTTTTCATAACTATTCTTTTCCTTAAAATTTAACTTTTTATTTTGCTATACTCTTTTAAGGTCAAAGTTGCATATAGATTTAGGAGGATCTTTTTCTGTCAGAACGGATTCTGGTGGAAATTGTTCAAACAAACGTGTGTGACTGAGTCTGTTGATGGAGTGCTACTGTAGGAGGCAAGGGGAGTACCAGAAGGCACTCATTGCTGTTATTTTACCAGTTAGTCAGTGTGGCTACTTGTCTGTGTGAGCTCCTCATTGGAGGAACTGCAGCAACCTTACTATGCTTGCCCCTGTTCCAGAGACACCTGCCTCGTCTGGTAGTTTGCAGCAGTAGCATATCCAGTTGAGTGTCATTTTCATGTTTTAAATATATTCTGTGCGTTTTAGAATAACACCAAATGCACATCCCACTTCCTGCTGTTTCTTTTTTCTTCCTGACTGCTTTCCTTTTGGCACTGCAAGCCCTTCTGGCACAAAATACCGAGCAGGCAATTTGCATTTAGGAGAACAAAGTTTTCGTGATTTCTATTTCTCAGAGATGTGCTTTATACAGAAGAACACGTTTGGCTCATTTTCCATAGGGAGCAAACCAAAGCCTGCTGTCTGCTGTACGTTATGATTATGGCAAGTGTGCCTTTATGTTATCTTTAATATTTATTTTATAAACCAACATTAGGAAGGCTGAAACTCTGTCATTCCTATTTATACTATATTTGTGCATTGGGATAAAAAGGAAAAGAATCTGCATAGAAAAGAAATATGAGAACTGTTCATACAGTGAAATTTTTCATCTTAGGGGTATGAAGTGTGTTTTTTAAAAAGTATCAAGAAATCTTAATCCTGTTTATGCTTCAGAAGTTCCCTCAGGGGTTTAAATTTTTCTGACTGTGGAGACTGAACTCTTTAGGAAAACATTAACAGTTGGGAAAGATTTTCACATTATATGAAATAAAATCATTGGATTTTATTCAGAATGAGATTGTATAGAGTAGATCAAATTATTGCTTTTATGCAGTAATCTTCTCTGCAGAAGTTTCAAGTACAGGTGTAAATGTCATTTCTGGGAAGGAATGCTATTGTCTGCTGTTAATTGCTTCAGCAAATGAAAATAATTTACTGATAAATTAAGACTGACATAGTAATTAGCTACTTACAGAATTTTTTAAGCTTATTAGTAAATATATTTCTTCTTATCTCCTAAATTATTTCTACTTGAAACAAACAAAGAATCTTATTTAACTGGCTTCTTTTTTTCCTTTTACTTGTGCAGGAATGATGTGTAGCTTGTATTCCATCTTTTTTTCCTACTTTGCAGGTTTATTTCTGAAGAAAATAAACACATATGATTGAGTCTTTCTTAGATATGAGTTAAAGTATTACAGCGTACCTAGATGATTGATGTGATGGCTGTAATAGGAAATGACAAGAAAGGAAAAGGAAGAATAGGGAAGGTACTAAGCGCTCCAAATGTTAAGTCAGAAGTATACTTTCATTTGTCAAATATTTTGTTTCTTGAATTGAGAACACTGGTAAGGATTATATACCTGCTATTAACCTGCTAAATGCATTTTATAAATATTATGAAGCTCACTGGGGAAAGATGAATTTGAGAGAGTATGTTTTGATTAACTTCACAGGAAGAAGGATGAACTTTGGATTTGCATTCTTAAAAACATTTAGACCTAAGCATAAAGGTTTATGAAAATTACCTGAAGGATGAGAGTTTCAGGCTGTGATTTTGGGATCTGTTTTCAAAGTGTAGCACAGGTAAACTGAAGACTAGGTTGAAATCAGACTTTATTCTTTACCAAAGGCAGCTTTCTTGAGGAAGCGTCATAGCGGTCCTTACTTGTGGAAGAGATGTCTCAGAGAAACCTTATCTGATAGCATGGTAAGGGGACAAATTCTTGGTATAGGTCAGATTCCAATTTTCTTAATTTATACTTTTTTTAAAATATGCTTATGATGACTTTTTTGTTTTCCTTTTCTTGAGTAACACTTACTTGGTTTGTAATTTTTCTAGCATTTATAATGACGTTAATCAGGGAGTAATAGTTCTGCAAAAGCAATAAGTACAGATAAATTAGTGCTGAAAAGAGCTGGAGAAACTTATGAGGGATTTTTCTTTTTTTTTTTCCCTGAAGGACTGAGAAGGTATAACAATACTAGTTTAACTCTCCCCCTGTTGCTTTCAAGTACAAGAACCAGCCAAGCACAATTAAGTTGTGTTTTCGCTAATTAATCTACTTGTCTCATTAAAATGCTTTGGTTCCATTTTCAGGTCTTGACACAAAACTTCAAGAGAGCATTGGCAAGAAACATAACTGTCTAAGCCTGAGTTTTCCTTCAGTATGCAGGTGACAGTAATCCACAGTTTGCATAGGGCTTATCTTTATCTCCTGTTTGGCTTGTCGGCTGTCAGTCTGGGCTGGCCTGCAGCTGTGTACTTCCATTGCACTTCTTGTTTGTGCTGCTTGGAACTAGTCTAATATCAGTGATGATGCTAAACTGAAGCCTGAACTACTTACATTTAGTCTGCTTTATCTTGCCATGTATGTGTGCTTGGACTATTCGATCAGGGCATGCATCTTGCAAAGTGGGGTCATCATTCTCCTTTCATGGTTTTCAGGTGATCTTAGGTGATAGATAAGGGAGAAATATAAGTGTCTATCCAGTTGGCTTGCATCACTGGGTACTTGCATACATATTTACAGTTTCTTTCTGTTGCTCTTCAGAACTGTCATGTTGGATGCGAATTGCTTGTACTCTAAATTCTATTTTTCAGTTATTGATTTTCTTTTCCATGAATTGTTCATCATGTATTCATTTATTTTTTTAGTGCTTCAATGAAAGTGGTTTTTTTCTGCCTTTATGCTCTGCTTCTTTATGAGGTGCTTGTCTTGATGTTTATTTGTCCTTCCAGTCATTATTTCTATGAGGAAACAGTTGTGAGTAGTGAACTGGTGATGTGGTGTGACTGTTGGTAGGTTTTTCAGGGCACTGCAGTAAAATGTCATCACAAGACTGAAAAGAAGTTTAAAATGGAAGAAGAATAGACTCTAGTATTCCTCTTTGCTTACAAGTAGCTCTACCTAAGGAGCAGGAGGAAAGGTCACTTACATCTTCAAACATTTTTTCTACTTCATGACTCTACTGCCCTAGTGATTTCTAATGTAGAAAACTCTTCCCTGCCCCCTTTATCCATATTAAAGGATTTAATCCCGTGGAAATGAGTGCGATGAAGGGACTGGGGTATTTGGAGCACAAAACAAGGTGGTAACTTCTTTTCTGTGACCTCTGCCTTCTCATAGAAGTCCATGAGGATTAGAATATTTTTTGACTATATGCCGATTCTCTTGCTCTCAACTACCAGAGTGCAGTTTGTACACATACAAGATTCTTTCATCATTCAAGTTGTTAATTACTTCATGCAGAGGATAAATTCTGTTGAGATGCTGTGCACGTGTCAAGTAAAAACTACACCATAACATAAATGGTGATTTTTTTCCTTCATTAGCAAAAGCCTTCATTATGTCAGATAGCAGTGTTCTGCTACATGAAGCTCCTTCTCTTATTCATCAAAATTTTTATGAAATTTTTTGCAACCATAGAATTGAAGCAGTGAAAACATTCAGCAAGATTACTCTACTAGAGCTTCAGATAATCTGTTCAAAAATATGTCAAGATTAATTCAATCCTGAAGTCAGTGCATTTTTACAGTTTTTATCTAGAGTGGCTTCATCCTTTCCTTACCTTCCTCTGCCCCAAGGCCAAATTGCATGCACAGCATACTTCTGGTTCAGATGTGATCTGGTGTTGGGTTTGGTAGTGGCACATCTTTTGGAGCTGTCTGCCTTAAACACAGGAGTATTCATAAATACTTGAGAAGGCTGACCCACTGATGAGCTTGCAGGGATGGACTCTACAATCCACAGTATAAAAACTGCCCTACTCTTCGTGTTTTTTTTTAGTAAAAGATAGCTCTTTTTTAAAGTTCCTTGCCTTGACTCTACTTTGAGCCTTCAAACACTTAAGGAAAGTTAACTGAAAATGGATTTTTTTTCCACTTAGATGTTAAAATTTGAAATTCAGTGGAGAGAGTCAGGAGAGACTGCAGTTGAAGTTACACAGGTACTGTGATAAACTCTGAAATGCCTCAGCAGAATATGAAATTGCTTTTGATCTGCTTCTGAGCTGGAACATGAATGAATGTGCACAGAGATTGACTACTGGAACACAGGTGAAATGCTGTCCCCAAGGCTGGGAAGATGATGTCCTTCAACAGTGTTTCCATTTACTTTTGACCTTCATTATTTCCCATCCTCTCTAAAAACTTCTCAGGATGTCTTTTACGTGCTATGACCAACATTTGGATGCATGACCACTGTGAAAATTACTGCTTCTATTGCTAGTAGTGCTAATGAGAAGCTCAGTACTTTCTTTTCACATTTCAATAATTTAGTGTAATGAAAAAATATACCGTCCTAAACTGGGATATAAAATAGAATGCTTCCCTATATTAAGTTACAAAAGGTCCGGCTACTTCTCATTTAGGAGCAGGAGCCCTGGTGATATCTGTAAATGCTAAGTATGCATCTGTATTCCCAGTTTAGTTGAGCAATGTAGAGCTGTGCAATGCAGTATTAAAAAGTCTGTAGAGATTTTCTAGTTTATAACAAGAAATGAGCGTTTCTGCAGCAAGTAGATTTATGTATTTTCTTTGTGTACTCTAATGAACAGTGAATCTGTTCAAGGCTCTGGTTGTTTTTAGTGATAAGGTCAGGAATAAAAGGAGGAGTATGTATCAGATAAAGACAAAAAGACAAACCACCGACTACCATATATCTCTAATATTCACTTAGCACCTATTGGTTTCTATTGTTAGCCTTATGGGCTTAGAAATAAAATAATTTTCATTGTAGATTTGTTTGGTTAAATTCCAAGTGTTTTGTACAAGAAACAACATTTATGTATGTCCATGTTTCATTGCTTTCACTGTTTTTAGTTATGAGCATGGAGATGGGTGCTTAGAAAGAGAAACAATACATCCATCACAGTGAGAAACTGCAATCTTATCACCTTGGTTATTCATTGCAGTTTTCAACTGTAGTGTTGCTCACTCTTTTGAAGTATAACAATTTAATGCTGATTAGAATACCAAACTTATCAAGGTGCAGCAAATACAAAATGGGAAATGAAGTATGGAATGTTCAGCCTGTTCTTTTAAATGATACTATTGGGAAAAAGTCATCTACAGAAATAACAGTATTGATTATCTCACTTAATCAGCCAAGCAGACAGTACAAAGAGTAGTAGAGACTACACCATCTTAAACTTTCTTCCATAAAATTTTTATCTGTTTCAGTGGCTGCCACGACAATTACACTGATATTATAATTGTAGAAAATATCCAAGTGATTTCTATGGGTTGGTGTTGTGAAGGGACTTGTGTAGTTTGAATGTCCTTGCAAAATCCATAGGGTTTTTTTTCTGTTGGAAGTTAACTGATTGTCATTGTAGAAAAGTGGGCTTCTAGTTTTCCATAAGAGAATAGCAACTTCAATTATCCTTGCTTAGTTTGCTTTAAAAATGAGGCTTATTCTGAGGAGGGAAAGGGTGAAGGTCCCTTATCTTTCACCATGAACTTGGGAAAGCTTTCCATGTGCTGCTCAGAGGACCAGTGGGTTTGGATTAACTCTTCCATGCTTTCTGACACATGCACGAAAGTGTTAATCATCTGGCTTACTCTTTTTTTTCATCTTCTTCAGTCAATTGGGGCAATTTATTTGTTTCTGTTATTCCAGTGTAAGACTTTGTTCAGGAGTGATGAGTTGGAGTAACCACAAGTATTAGTTAGTGAATTCTTAGCTACATTTTCTGTTCCCCAAAGTTTGTTTATAATATTACAGTATTTGTAACAAAATTTACAACTTATTTTGCTTCAATTGTGTTCTGATCTAGGATTTTTTCTCCTTTTTTTTCCTTTCAACAACAAAAATCAATATTGAAAAATGAAACAAAACATGACAAATCATGTTGAGTTAAAAATTCAGAATACTGCTTCTAGAAATGATAAAAATATCTCAAAAGAAAAAAAATTATTTAATTTAATTGCCTGCTGCCAGATTTTGCTGGCAATCATTGTGTGTATGACTCTGAGCAAACTGAAAATCCTGCAGGTTATGGGGTTTTGTTGATACCCTCATACCAATGGCCATCAAAGGATTTTCTGGGTCAGCCAGTATTTAGTTCAGTTTAACTATACTAAATTATACCAATTTATTATGCTGGCAGCTTGTACTCTCCCAGGAGAAGAAATATAGTAGTATCTTTGTGCGTGAAGGGAGATAATCACCTTCCTATGTGGAAACTACTCTGTAGTTTTCATAGGTTGCTGCCAGGAGTTATAGCATGGGGGGAAGCATGTATGGAGACAGGGGATAGTATATCAAAGAAGTGATGGAATCAAAATTCCAATGAGGGCTGTCCCATACTCCTTTCTTTTGCATTATCGACTACTCATAACAATACCCAATTGTCTGTAACAAACTAAGGTGAAAAAAACGTATTATAGTATGTGTAAGTCCTGTGAGAAAACAATGAACTTTCTGCCTTTTTGACCAGTTCTCTTCACAGCATTCACCGGCACGGTTATCTCTTTCGGGAGGTGTCACAGCCGAAGGAAAGACTTTTATCATATTCTCTCTTTGGGTGTAGCAGTCTTTGCATTCAGGGCTTTGTTTCAAAGACAATTGAACAAAGGTAGTGATCACTGTTTGTGCAGCTTAGTGTGGACAGAAACCTTCCACTATGCTACTAGCCAGTGTTATCTGCTTTTAAATGTCAGGCACCCTTTCAGTGTGCACAAAAGGAAGGGTGAGATAACACTGCCATTTGTCCATGCTGGAAACAGAGGGCTGGTTCCAGGAGGTGGGTAACAACACGTTCAGTGGAAACCTTCGAAGAAGACACCCACCCAAATTCCCCACAGAGTGCAGTTTATAACACAATCTGTTCTGTTGTAGGTTGTACTGAGGTTGTGACATGAGTCTTAAAACAGAGAAACCTCTTGTAGTCTAATTAAACGTCTAAGCCTAGAGTAAGTCTGTGTTCTAGGCATGTTTGCTTCTCCTTATATTTCAGTTGATCTCAGTGTCTCATTGTTTGTTCAAATGCATAAGGCGACCAAGTACTTTTACTGAAAACAAAAACAAATGAAACTCACTCCACATTTGCGTTTAAAAAAAAAAAAAAAAGAAAAAAGAAAAAAGAATTAAAACCTTCCGGTAATGCCAACAAACGGATTGATTTTCATCCATCACCTCATCCTAAACAACCCCTTTATATTTCTCTTTTCCTTTCTGCTGGTGTCCCATGAATAATTCTGTGGCACCTTTCCTCTTGATACGTGTATGCCCTGAAAAGTTTCCAAGTTTTTTTTTTTTTTGAGTCAGATATGGAGAATGTCAGCGTGGACAGTAATATGTATGCTAATACAGGTCTCCAATGGATTTCTGGTTCTAAAAGAAAAGGCACGAGGGTAACCTCACACTAATAACACAAAAGAATTAGAGTCATAAGTCAAGTGATGCTAAAATTTGAAGACTCAGTATGTGCTCAGGCACGCTTCTTGAACCTTGTCTTCTACTTTCAAAATCCACGTGTGGGCTTAGATCGAGCTTTTTTTGTGGCAAAAATACAGGCTAGAAATTGCCATTTCACACCAGTTTCATCTTCTTAAGAAAACAATTTACTCCAAAAGCTGATGAGGTATTGCAAAGAGCCTTATGAATAAATGAGAGCTGAGTTCAGCTATATCTTTTAAGAGGGACTATTGGGAAGCAAGTTTTAACACATGCTTCAATAGTTATTATGGCTGTATGCTGTTAATACTGTTCCTTCTGACGAAGAGTTTGCAAAATTAATAACTAAAGATATTAATGACTTCTACGTAATGTACCTTTAATGTTTCACAGAGGAAACGTTCTGAATTCTATTAAAACATCATAATCTGACTTAATTATTAATAAATTCTTTAAAGTTACATTTTCAAATGTTTTTTTCATTATCGAATTTGTTGTGACTTTGAATAAGTTAAGGGTACAGGTTATAATGTTATTGTTAAATGGAAAGAAATTGTGCTGAAATCACTACTTTTGTTTACTGCTCAAAATTCAAATATGTGCAGCTGAAGAGAATTCAGACATCAGACATGAAAGTCAGAAAGACCATATGTTTTGAACGAGATGCTCCCTTCCTAAACTTATGCAATACTGCTCTTCATGTGATTTGCAGCCTGCTGTTGCAAACTAGAAGCAATTACAATAACTCCTTATATTCAGATTACTCCAGGGACTCTGTTTGAATTGAGAATATAACAACCAGAGAATAAACAACTCGAAAGAACATTTAATTTATATGTGATTATCTAAAAAAAGAAAAAACATATTTAGAAGGTAAGGGACCTAATTTCCTCTTACTGGAAGAGAGATGAGGCATTCTGGAGAGGATAAAGCTTCTGGTGGTGCATAGTTTGTAAGCGCTCACGGGTCAAGAAACAGTGAATCAACAAAAACATCGTAACCGACAAACAGCTCAGGGCTACTATTGAGTTTTCACACACTACTTCCTTCTGTGTGCTGGAGTACAAATATTTAGACGTATTTAAAGGTGATTCAGAGATTTGGCCTTCATAGTCCATGTACTGAACAATTCCTCTGGCCTCAGTTTGACAACTGTTTCATTTTACTTTGGTGTAACATGTTGCATTATGGGGGAAAGGAGGGAGGAGGAATGGTTTCTTCTGTAAGAGTGCAGTATGGGAATGCTGCTGTAGTGTTTTATTTATCTAAATATTCTGATTATTTTTTGAAAGAGTTATATACAATCAAAAACAAAAACACAGGAAACCATTCTAGCTCAGTCTGAAAATTCTCCTGTAGGTGGGCTACTTGTGCAGTATGATAAAATACTGTTTCTCCTGTGGCACTGTGTGATTGAACATATCACGTAAAAACCAAGCTATTAAGTTAGTTTACACATAAATTATTTTTTTCTTTTTGGTCTCTAAAGTCTTCGTTAAAAAAAAAAAAAGTATTCAGCATGTGCTTTTAGAATGGATTATTTTCACTAATTAAAATCCCTGTGTGCATACTGCAATCTGCCTTCTAAGTGAAACCTGCGTGAATAAATCCAAGCACTCCTGTAGTTTGAAAGGACACTTGCAAGGAACTCATGTCCCAGAAGTCCCACGTTTTACAGAGTTTCATCTTCACATATAGTTGAGAATTTGTTTTTAATAAATTACTGGCTTACATACCAGTGGCATTTTGCAAGTGGATGTGTTGAGCTGTGTGGTATTCAGGGCAGAAGTGAAGGCATTGGAAGGTACATGGTTCCTGTGACCTGTGAAGCTCCCCGTCTCTTACATAAGGTGGCAAATGCCTGGATAAATGCTATTTACCTTGTACTTTATTGATTGACACTCTCTACAGACATTATCCAAATAGTAATTTCACTCCAAGTGATCTTTGATAGCTTTTAGGCAGTTATTCTGAGTTTCTTTATTTCCTGTGTTCCTATGCTTTGCTTAGGATCAGTTTTGACTAGAATCCAAGAAGTTAATCTCATTTAGTTGTGTGAAATATACGTACTGTTTATTAGTGTTCTACTCTGCCAGAAGCTGTTAATCATGGCACAACAGATTATACATGACTGAAGGGTCTAAAGGAGACGTTTTGATATCTTTTCACTTGAGAACACCAGTTGTTTTTTTAAACTTCTTTATTAGAAATTCAAAGACTTCCCCTTGATACTTCTAAACAAATAAATACGTAGGCATGTGCAGATAATCACTTATGCACGAGTATTCAACAGGCAAGAGAAAACACTGACAGAAATTGCATGAATTTTGTTAGCAAGCTTTACTAAATAACAGGCATATTAGCATTTGTGATGAATTTTTGATTTGTTACTTATTTTTTTAAAAGCCTTTTGAAGTCATCGTGGCTGTTCAGATGTTTGTCAGTAGAGACAGAACTTTTGTGATCTGTTTATTTCCTAATGTTTCTTAAAAACCTTGCAAAAGAACTACGCATTAAAAGTATTGTAGTAGACTGTACTCTTTCAAGAATGGAAGTTGAGTATAATGCATGTTCTGGAGTTATTTATAGATAATAATGTCCCTAAATCTTAATAGATTTTTGCTTTTATTTCTCGGTCTTAAAAGAGGATTTAACATAAAATCTATTTCAACAATTACGTTATGTTCTAACTATTTTACATGGTAACATAAAGTAGATGGAAAGTATCAAGTGTGTCAATTCAGTGGATACCAACTCTTTTCTACTCGTTACTCTTAAAACCATTGTAGAGGGCTATGAGAAGTAGGAGGGATACATTTGCATAATTGTATACTTTCAAGAACACTAAGGTCCCTTGTGTTGATTCCACTGAAGATAATAGAATACTTTCTCCACTCAGAAAGCTGTGTTCATTATTACCATTTTGGAGACTACGTGAAAACGTAAAATGATGATAATTAAATTTAGGACTACTGCATGGAACTTTCTGAACCCACGGAGATTTTTATCTATATAGTTGTCATACTGGGCATTCCTTAAGTCAAGCAGAAAAGATGGTATGACGTCTTGGTCCTCTTTCTTCTGGTCCCCAGAGTTTACTGTTGATTCAGTCCTCCAGGCATAGGATTTTTTTGTTGATGGAGGAATGTGTGTGACTACAGCATTATAACCTATAGTGTAATTATTTAGATCTCTTATCTGTTCTCAAGCACTGATGTAGTTTGAAGTCAGGGCAATTCTGTACCTGGACCCAATCCAGAAAGAGTTCCCTGAATCACTCTCCTGGGCTGAAGTTGCCTCAGGGTTGGGATGCAAAGCAAGCAAGCCGAATGGATGAAACCATACTATAATGTTTTGTGCATTTTAGTAAATATCAATTAGTTTCTTTATAACAGACTGTTAGGCATCTCTGTTGAAGCTTTCAACCAACTTGAGGTATAATGAATTGCCTGATTGCTTAACACAAATTTTCTTGATGCTTAATAGCTTCATCTAAAGATTTTATATTGGCTTACATGGTAGTAACGTGATTGGGAATTTCCTAAATATTTAAAAGCCAAGTCAGACAGGACTCAAAGTGAGTGGCTTTGTTCACTTTCTAAAGAATGAATAGAGTGACTTCTTGTATCTACTGGAAAGTAGTTACTGTATCTAATATCCATTCTAATTTTCCAGATTATTTTAAATAAATTTATTAGTCTTCTCAAGCTAGAAGTTTTGTTACGTTTGCTGTTACTCAAAGCAAATTCTAAGCATTTAAAGCAGAAAGCAAAGATGAGGAGAAACTTTTTCATGTAGAAGGTGGCAATGACAGTATAGATGTACTTTTCTCCCTTTCCCAACATTGTAGAAATTCTCCTGGCACACTTGTATACCTGTCTTCTTTCACAGCTGGATCAAACTTGTGTTATTCTCATCCCTGGTCAGCTGAGTGGGTTAGGTAAGGAACACAGTTGGAGTGAGATTTGGAAACTGAGTAACTCTAGCTATACTGGAACAGTGTCTGACCACAGTGATGTTTCTTTATGGAGATGGACTTATACTTAGTCCAGATAAAAGGTAAACTTTTTTTTTTAATACCCTAATGAGACGTGTAATACAAGTTACTGCTTGCTTTTTTATATGTAACTAAGGTTCACACTCACTTACTTATGTTTTCTTGTTTTTTGTTAAATGCTCCTTGCTGTTGCCCTGTTACAGCTTGAAATTATATAAGCCCCACTGGTCTTTTTCAAACAGTCATTTGTGGCACAGTATCTGATTGCTGCATTGCACTATATTATCTTACATGTATCATATTTAAATTTAAATAATAGATTCCAGGAGGAAGAGAATAACAGAGATCTCAAGTGTTATGTTTTTGTGTGCTAGATGTGAGAATGTAAACAGAGCTCTTGACTCCTGCAGCGAAAGAAAAGAAATGCTTGACGTGACCTTATATAAGCTATACTTTAGCAACAGCTGAAAAATGGGAAGCTTTATTTTTTTATTTTTAATTTGATACCATATTTCATGATTGCCAAGTTCTAGCCTAAAGGAAATCTTTATGACAGTGTTATAAACCTTTGAAAGAAAAGGAATTATAATGGAAAAGGCTGTCAGTCTTTTAACTTATAGAAGCACTAGCTATTACAGTTTGTGCGCACATTCATGTGTGGGTACATAGTTTGATAACGACAGATACTGAATATCTTTTTTCCAAAAGGCTGACCGTGAAAAGTCATAGCATCAGAGTACCAGTAAATGATATATAGTTCTAAAAGCTGTAAAATGTCAGGCAACATGTACCTTATGACATAGTGCAGCTTAATTTTCTCGGTTGTCATCCCTTTAACTTTTGGAGCATTCTTTGTTAGAACAGAAGTAATATTGTGAAATTGGGTGAGGAGACTGGACAAGGTGAAGTGTAAAGATCTGATGCCATAAAATGCTAATATGAGTAATTAGCTAAGTTTCTACATTTGGGTTATGCATTCATCTCAGTATTGCAACCAATTTGTGGAACAGAGCGTGGAGTTTGGGAATTTTTATCCTTGTTTGGAGTTGGAGAATGTTTAGCTATCTAACAGCAAGTTACTTGATATGTCTACTGTGATATTTAGACACATGCCTTCACAACTTTTTGCCTTGGTACTACCTTCCCTTTTTCCAAATAAATGTATTCATTTGAATTCTAAGCTTTTAGAGTACAGCACATTTCTTATAAAGTTGGAATAGTAAAAAGTTACTCAGAGACTGAGATTCAGTTTGGGATGCATGTAGGAACTGAAAGTAATGTAGCTCATTGTCGGAATGCTAGAGCATGTTTGAACTCGGCTTTGAAAGTGTTTGAGGTAGGCAGCTTGTTCTCTGAAAGTCAGAAATAATTATTCCTGTGTGTATTATATGATCACAAATTAGTAATTAGTGATTTCTTTTTGTTTGAGAGAATCCCTTTTAAGTATTTGCTACTGGTGAGAAAAAAGAGTGCCAGATGAGAGAAAAAGTATGGATGGAAGGCTATTCAGATCTATATGAAAAATAATTTTAGGATCAATTCTGATACAACCTTTGTATTAAGCTCATAACATTTTCCTAGTATAAAAGGATATATTTACTGATATGCCACATTATGAACTAGTGAATTAAGATGTTTTGTTTTGTTTTTGCTGAAATATTTTTGAAGATGGAATGTATTTGTATTTGTGTGTGTATGATTTTTATAACTGTACATACATACAATGTATATATATACACGTGATGTTTAGACATAAATATATAGTATTTCACACTCAAAATTGAAGACAAATTATTTAAGACTTTCTCTGATTTGCTACTTCAGAAGATGTGCCCTTAGGGAAGGGAGAAGGTATGTTCAGTTCTTCCAGTAAAGGCTGGATTCTTTTGCTTAGCTTGTAGAGCCTTCCTGGTGCCTGTGGAGTTACATGTTCTCTATTCTGTTAAGCTGGTATCAAGAAGTGCAGACTCTGTGGGACTTAGGCTGACTCTGCTGTAGCAACATCTTGAGCATTGCTGATGAAAACTAAGAAGATTAAACTCCATGTAATCTGGGGATCTTTACGTAAGTGAAGTCCAAATTACCATAAGCTCTTCAAAACATTGATTTGCGGATCAGTAAGAAGGGAAGAATAACTAAAACTAGCTCAAGTTGCAAATCTGTGGGTCTTTTTCTTTTACAGTAAAAACCTTTTAAAGATGCCTTGGAATAAGAAACTATTCTTGTTTTACCTTCTTAAGGGAAAGCAGCTTTGAAGCATAGTCATATCTGTTCCTCAGTTAACACACAGTTACACTGGATTTATAGAGGCTATTAAAATGCTAAGAGTCACTGACTGGTTATTTTAATGCTCTCTCACTATTTCATTAAAGATTACTTTTGAAATTGAACTGCTCTGTCTTGGCGGCATTGCCATTTTACTAAATGTGGATATTGTGGCTTATGATGTTTTTATGCATTTGAAAGGAATACATATATTTATGGTATTCAGTTAGTATGCACAGATGACATAGAAACAAGGCAGTAAGCTCAAAACACCACCAAGTTGCACAGGTCTTCGCTTAATTTTACATAATTGTAACAGATTCTCTTTGTCTTTTAAGATCTTATGATTACATTAATTGCATTGACATTAAGCTTGCTTTTCTCAGTTACCAGTAGTGGTCCCCTTAGTTGTCACATGCAGCTGTACAGTGTTTCCCAGGCTTCAAGTTTACCCTGCATGAGCAGTATGATTTATGCTATTAACCTATGGTGGTGTTCTAGGGGCCTAGGCAGAGTTTTAAGTACAACCACTGTCAGACTTTGACCACTGAACAGCAAATTTGAATCACTTGTTATCTGGAAGGAAATTGAGAGTAGCTTCCTCTCAGCCTTCCCAGTTGTAATTTGCCACTCAACCCACAGTTTGTATCAGACTTTTCTGAAGAAAGCTGGCTTTTGTCTTGCCCAGGAGTCTGGCTGGATTTCAAACCTCAAGGCAAAGGACTCCACTCCATTTCAGATGAAGCCATGCGGATTCATCTGAAATGACACGTATGTGGGATCGTTTTTCGGGGCCCTTCAACACCACTAACATCCACGCTAACTCTACTTGCAATCAAACCGTGTCAGGGAATCACTGAAAGAGCAATAACTGGCTTGAGCCAAGACATTTCAGATGCGCTTTAATGCTGACAGGACTGTGGATTTCTGCTGCCAGATAACGTTTTGTGGTACAGTTTGACTAACTACTGGAGGCCCCTTCTCCAGCCTCAGAAGCACAGGTGTTTTATGAGCAAGCTGGAACAGCCAGTGATTAACCTCCCTTCCTGCTCCACAGGAAGGTTCATCCTCAATGAGTGGCTGGATCAGCCCTGGGTTCATAACGAGCACACACCAATAAGCAAATACTGGCTCAGAACAATTTGTCTTTACTCACTACAGCCCAGGCAAGCCATAAGGTTGGTCACTCATGAAAGGGAAACCTCTAATTTTAGAATCTTTTTTTCCTGATGTTGCTTTGAGATGAATTGCAGTGGATTACCATAGTAATAGACCACCTGGACATTGTTAATGAGGAATTTGATGAAATATCAGTTCTAAAATGAATTTTAGATGAGCTTTTCCCTGAAGCAAGTAAGAAGAGCTGTATCGGATTGTGATTTTCTGTCAGAGATAAGTTGTACTCCATTCAGGTGTTTGAGAGGTCCATGTCATGAGCAGTCACTGTGTGCCAGCTCTGAGCATCCATTTCTCATTGGCAGCTGAATTAGATTTTAAACATAGGGCTGTGAGTGGTGATGTCTTACTATGGCACTTTCCATATTTAAGCTCTGCACTTCAAAAGGCATTCACTGTGTGTTGAGCAGTGTGATATCACCATGCTGTCCAATGAAGTCATCAAAAGTATTTTCTTCAGTTAAAATTAAGGCTTGCTGAATTTCAAGATTTATGGTTCATGCCGAAAGATTGCGTTGCTGTCATGTAGCAGGGGATGATAGTTTTCCAAGGGCGCTGTGGGTTTCTCTAGTCACATGGGAAACGGGATATGGCTATTGATGCCAGGTTCTTCCTAAAATGCACTGCAATAGACTTCTTTGTGAAGAGGTTTTAGTGGGTCTAACCATGTGATGATGCAGAATAATATAAACAGTATTTCATTTCTTAGTCTGCAGGCATTGGATGGGGAAAAAAGAGGACTTTGTTGTTTTGCATTGCTCACATAGTGTGCTTGTGTCATAAATTTTATTCAAGTGTAGATATCAAGTTTGAAAATGGCTTTTATATATATATATATTTTTATATATATATAAACCCTTAAGGATGGCTTATATTGTGAAACTTCAGTTAAGAGATGCTTTTTCTTTGCGTGATTTGTACCTGAGGCTTCTTTAAATAAAGGCTATGAATCAGTAATGTATTAATATCCCGCTGTCAACTTCACCTTTACCATCTGCTTTGGATGATTATTTTAAAAGACAAAATATTCAACTCATTTGTTTAAGTATATTTTAAACATTAAAATCCTGTTATTTAATTTTTGTATCAGAGTTTTGAAAACTCTAGATTAGAAATTTTTTCCATGGTCTGTCAGGGCAAGCTGTCTATGTTATTTTTTTGGTTAGTTTCTTGAAAAATTGTCCCTAATGTACATTACATAGCTTGCAAAATATGTATTTAAAAAAATCTATGAAATAATTCTGGTAGTATTTTTTTCCATTGGTTGGCATGGTATTAGGAATTATTGTTACGAGAGATCATGTTAATCCCTTTTTGCATGTGGTTATTATGAAAACAGAGTTAACTTGAAAGATATTGGAGTTAAAAACATGTGTTTGTTCTTCCAGAGGATGCCAGCACTTAAAATTCAGAACCAATTTTGTTGCATAAAAATTCAAATGGAACAGAAAATTCAAAGTGTACATTAAATGAATAATAATTGTCCTTTTCCTTCATTATGTGTGTTAATATCTTTAATTATAAGGAATTAATTTAGTACAGGAGTCTTGCATTACTGTTACAACTCTTCTGTAACTTACTAGTAATTAATATAATGTCATTGTGGAGTTCAGCCACTTTCTCAGGTTTATTCCCTGTTGAGATTTGTCCTTTTTCCTACTGCTCAAAAATAAAATTAGTGTAACATTGAAGTTGTGGTTACTTTCATGCCAGAAAAATCCTTAGTCGTGTTAATTGCATTCTGTTCTATCAAGATGTGAAGTAATCTCTTTTTAAATTTTTTGGTACTGTATTGTTAAACCTTTGCCTAATTCTGTCTGGCTTTGGCTGATTGAATCTGTGACCTGTAGATCATGGTGTCACACAGGAGGCAGGGAACCTCTGCAGGTTTTCTGGTCTAGGTCTCAGCTGAAAGCAAACCCAATTAGGACAGGTTTACTTAGGGCTCTGTCCCATCATGTTAGGAATATTTTTAAGGATGGAGGTCCCATAATTTCTCTGATTTCCTGTTCCTGTGTTTGGTAGCCTTCATGGCAATAAGTGAGTAAATAATATTATCCTCGATTAATTTCCCGTATTCTGACTTGCATTTATTCCTTTTCATCCTTTTACTGTGCAACCCCAAAGATTGTCTAGTCCCATCATATCTGAACCCTCTCACTGTGGATGTTGCTTGATCCAGTGAGACTCCCTTCTCTTTGGAAAACTGAGCAGCCTTTCAGCCTTCTCTTATGATTTGTGTGCTCCAGTACCTTGTTGGTTTTGTTGATCTCTACTAGACAATCTTCAGCATGGCAGAGTCTGTCACATGCTCTGATACTGAAGGAAGATAGTATGTATGCAAAACAGAATTTCAGGTGTAAAAAGCAAAATAGTGGTATTCCTTAACTTCTAAATCTTTCAAAATCTTTGTAGTTTTTAGTAGATTCTCAGCTACAGCTTAATGTTGTTTTGTTTTGTGTTCTGCTTTAATAGCTTCAGTGGTAACTAAACTTCTGAGAGAGTAAAGATTAATTAAATTTCAAATTTCAGTTTACAGAATAATATGTTCATCTTATATCATTGGGCCTGCTTAGAAAAGAGTATTTTCTTTAGTGATTTTCCTTTCTTTCTGAGTTTCTAAGTCAAAGCATATGGAAGGATGTGGTTTAGCTTTTCAAAGTGCGTACAAATTATGTGATTATTCATTTTTTCATAAAGCAGAACTGAAAAATAGAGTCATAGCTGCCTTGCCCATAGGATATTTTGTTTCAAAATGTCTTCCTTCTGAAGAGCTTGGGATGGCATGGTCCTAATTCCTGTAGAAAGCAGTGAATTTCTCAATTCATATTTTATTGTGAACACCATATGGCCTTATGTATATTATAAAGGCTGTTCATGCCAGTAGGCTCCAGAAGTGAATATGTAATGTGTCTTTTAACATTACTTCTGTTAAAGCACAATAGTTGCTGTGTTCTTTAGTTTCATTCTCATTTCAGTGTTGAACTTTGTTTTCTCTTTTAAGGAACCTCTCTTTGAAACTGTCGAAGGAGGTAGAACAAGGAGAAAGCAGATACCCCCGTATTAGCCAGTTGGCTGGCAGCCCATCTGTGGAGTGGCCTTTCACTGGTCTGGAAGAAGGTGGAGGCATTGAATCTTTGCCCTTCAGACTGATGCTGCAAGATTGCACAGCTGTAAAGACTTTGCTACTGAAAATGAAGAGGGTTCTTCAGGAGGTAATTGCCAACCCATTTGTTAAATTAATAGCTTTCTGCATTAATGAGCTAAGCAGCAGAGGAAGGTCAGAATAGTTTATGAACTCGATGTCTCATAATATGTTTTGAATATATGGAATTGATGCAGAAATATAAATAGCCCTGCCCCAAAGTGGCTAAAGTCAGAAAGTTTATACAACAGCAGAGTTTAATAGATGCTGCCATCTTGGTGTGCAGAGGATAAAGCTGCTCTGGAGCTTTCACCTCGAATATGGTGGATAGAAAAACAAAACAAAACAAACAAAAAAAAACAACAAGTTTGTCTTCCTCTCTAACTTTGGGGCTTTATGGTTTTTTTTTACTGCATTTGTTTATCAGCATGTAGTCATATGCAACTTAGTAGAGGAGAGGTTCCTACCTTATGTTCGTAAATGGCAGATTAAATCAGATTTCTTAGTTCATTATATCAGTGCTAAGAGTGTTGTTCTCCTGTCCCACATTTTTTGCCTCCCATCTAGACTGCTGGTGTTGCTTTGAAAATCTCCATTTGCATTGCTTAGGATTTTTTGAATAAATCAAATAATTTGTGTAGTTTTTATTTTTATTTTTATTTTTTTTACAATTTTCAGCTGAAAATTTGAAAAATTGACTCAGGTAAGTTGATGACAAGTTTGCATCTTGATGTCAGTGCTCTAGAGCATGCTNACAGTAAAGAAAATATTTTACACCTGTAATAGGAAAAGATATATATATATATAATTATTTTTAAAATTAAATTTCATCCACTTTTAAAAAATATTAAAATCGTACAGTCTACATGAGAAAAACTGTAGAAGTTACCAGAAGAAAAGCTGCTGTTTTTATCTTTTATTGATGATATCATCTATAGAAGAACAAATTGCAGTAGTGTATGCCTCTTTATTAAACAATAACATTTTAACAGTTAAAATGTGAGCCCTGANATAACTTAGATTCAGAAGATTCTATGAAGATGCAAACTCTCTGCTCAAAGCAAGGCTGCCTCAGAATAGGTTGCTCAGAGCCCTTGCCCATTTTACTCTTTGGTATGTTAATGGGGCTTCCACAGCCTTTTGGGGCAACCATGCCAATATTTAACTACATCATTGCAAGCTTGTTACTTCAGATATATTCAGAATTTCCATTGATGCAGCTTCATCATATGAGGAAGTGATATTTACCTGTGACACTTAAATAAGGCTTTGATAAGTTTTCCTTTCTTTTACTGCTTACTTTCTAATCATCCGTATCTAAGGTCAACCAATTTTTCTCCTGTCTGAAAAGGGTTATCAGCAGTTTAGCTATGGTACTTGTCCATTATTTCTCCTAAATTGCGTGTTTCTACTGGATGCTGAAACCTATGCCATTCAGTTTCCCTCAATTCACAAGGAACTTTATTCTGTTAAGCTTCCCAGTGGACCTCTGTTTTGCTGAAAACAGAACTGAAATAATTCTCAATCAGTTCTTGCTCATTGTATGAACGGATATAGAGTGGATTTAAAAGTTCCTGTCCACTGAGCAGGGTTTGTAACCACATTAAAAATGCAAATAAATATTAAGGATTTTAATATTAAAAGACATAAGTTTTACTTCATCTGGTTGCATAGATAGCATACTGTGTGACTATTTTGTTTTGCTCAATATCATTCATTTTTACCTTTAAGGTAAGGCGAACCATTTCATTTTTAACTTACAAGTTCCATTACATTTGTGTAAAACTGTACTGAGATTTTCCATATGACATTATGTTGTGTTTTCTAGAATTTCATATTTAAAAGCATTTATCATGTGATTTTCACAAAAGGAACTAAACGTATTTAATCTAACTGTGTTACGGACACCATCTTACATAGCTCTTACTTATTTTTATTATTTTTTCTTCTTACTCATAGAATCTCTCACTTATTCCTTTTTGTCGTATAATTTGTCTTCCCAATGTGTCTTGCCTTCCTTATGAAATCACAACAGCCTTTGACTAATTCTTCAGTAGAATATTGTGTATATGCAGTGCATATATAATAAATATATGCTGTAATTCACCTCCCTATTTTTTTTTCCAACACTTTTGAGGTGGTGAATAACTATTTTTAGGTAGAATATTTTATTTGTAGTACAGATTGTTCCAGTACACAGCTGAAGCAAAATCTGATTTGGTTAGAAAGAAAGGATCAGTCTGTTGATTGTCTAAAACTCATGTTGCTGCCTTGAGTGGTGATTTGTATCTTGGTTGTTTTTCTTAATGCTTTTAAAAATAAATGAATAAATAATTAATGACTTCTGTTATAACAGAGATAGCTATATAGCGATATAATAGCAGAAATAATATGGAGAATGTTGTAAAATAGTGTCATTGCTCAGGTTTCATATCTATGTAGAAGACTTAGTAAACCTGTCCACTCTACAGTGGGCATCACCCATGTTATAACTGTAGGTTGAGCAGTAACAAAATATTCACCAAAAAATCTTTAAAACACAAACATTTTAGGAAATGAGTCAAAAATTGAATATGGTTCAAAAGAATATAGGTAGCCTTGTTTGAGTGGTGTAAGCAACTATAGAAGAAATGACTTTGAAAAGTGTAAAAAAAAAAAAAATAAAAAAAATTTGTATTGGAGTGACACAACTGTATTATCTTCAGAAATACATTTACATATTTATGTTACTTTTAAATTATTAGTGAAAGATTCTGAGAAAATATAATTCCATCAAATTGAAACATTTGATTGGAGAACCTGACAAATAATTCATCTGAGCACATGTGGCAAGTAGTTTCCATGGAGAAGGCATCTTACTTCCATTCTAACTAGATGTAATTTCTTTTTCCAAGAAGCACTTCCACCCCACCCAATACTATAAATCAAACTCAGTGCAGTACAGGATTAAAATGCAGAAAAGAGAGTTTTGTTCCTTTTCTTTGAATTGTCATCTATTTTTAGTCTTAAGTGAATGTAATCTCTGGCAGGTTTATACAGTAAAGAAAATATTTTACACCTGTAATAGGAAAAGATATATATATATAATTATTTTTAAAATTAATTTTCATCC